>JASANE010022887.1:0-90018 GCA_030248225.1 Trileptium ribeirensis
GTGGGCGTGGGAAGACCTTCGGTTTTCCGAGAAGGTCGGATCAGCCGGTCGGCAGCGTGCGGGTTTTTTATTACTCAAACTTCTATTTAATTTTTTCCAACTTTCCCTACATTTTTGCCAACTTTCCCCCGATTTTTGCCCATATCCCCCTGTATGTTATCTTTCCCTCGATATTTTCCAGTATGCGCCAAAAAAATTTTGCGCCGTGCCTTGGGAGCGTGAAGTGTTGGTGCGATTCAGTGGTGGTGTCGGGAGAGCGAAACGGGCTACCTGCCAAGGGTATTAGCGTTCTTCCCGAAGGGTGTCGGAGCTACTCCGCCTTTACCCTCTATGAGCGTGTATGAATTTATTGTTCATCATTTAATAATTAATAGCATACATGCAGGGCTTCGAAAGCTCAGGCATGTCAGGTGTTACTGGCATAGATGTAGCCAGAGGTTTGGGATATAAATTATCCTGCATAACTTTTTGTGGGCAAATATTTTCCGAAGTTCAGACATAAAAACGGGAAAAATAAATTTCGCACCTAAGGCGCACAGTTTTGTTGTGCAGCTATCAGCTCACGAATTATTCCCTTATCGGAAATTTGCGGTAAGGCTCATGACCCTTACACCACCATAAATGAATGCCATGATACAAGACATCATATTTGTGGTCAATCAAAGTATACACGAAATGAAAGAGTTCCCTAAATAAGTTTGGTGATGTACTAAATCCATTCAGTAGGCTCATATGCCTACTAAAGTAAGTGGTTGCTGCATATGTATTGCGTGACAAACATTTAATATATAGACATGTAAGAAATGGCGGTGATGGCAGCAGTTCAAGTAAACTTGGTATACGTAAGCTCGTTTTTATCACCCATCAGCGCAATATCATTGTCATATTTGAGCACATTCTAAAACAATAGACCTAACAACAGTACAAAGATCCAACTGCTCACTGCACTAACGTTCAGCGATTTCCATTTACTTAACAAACATACCCCGCGTAGTTTTTAGTTGTTGTTACACTAGCGTGCAGTTACAAGGGTTTCTGTTACAGCTGCAGTGCAAACGTATTATTCCTCGTCACATCACCGTGCAACAACTTTTATTGTCGTTACACTCAGCGTGCAAATTTAAGCAATGTTGTTACAAGCAGTGTAACATCAACTGCTGTAGTCGCTACAAGCGTCGTTCAGAAATGTCAACTGTTGCACGAATCTTGTAGCGACTGACAACATCGGCATTACAATGTAACGACAACTACAGCGTAACGAGCGCTGCGGTTCTCACGTAACCGTGTGCAGTGAGTGCACGCAACTTAATGTGAACCACGCATAAAGCTGCGGGCGGCATCCGTTAATTTCTTACGCAGGGTACGAAATGTTTCGCTTTGCTTATCTACACCTGCCAACTCGAACTCAGTTTCTAGCCGACGAAAATACGTGGTAATATCTGAATTACCATTAAACCTTTCAATATTGACAGGTTTTTTCGGAGGCGGTACATTAACTACCATAGGCGGAATAGCAGGAGCAGACGCAGCAGCAGGTGCGAGGGCAGCAGCATCGGTAGCTGTTTGTGTACACGCTGCGGGGGTAGCTGTAGGCGCGAGATCAGTACCAGCCAAAACAGCCACTGCAACTGGAACTGACATAGCCGGGGCAGACATAGGTGCACATGAAGACAGCACAGCAGGTGGTAAAAAGAAGTCCTAGCAGGTCCGAATGTAGCGTCATAAGAACTCGGAGCAGTAGGCATTGGTACCGATACTCGCGGCGGCACAGCCCTGTTTGTATTCACTGACGTAACCGTAGGCTCAAAGTCCAATCGTACCTTTGGTCTAGTATCTACTACTTCTGTTTCCACAACTGTAGCTTCCATGTAAACCGAATCTTCTATCCTGTCATCAAAGGTCGGAGTCAACACTGGATCCATGCCTATCAGGTTTCGTAATTAGTTAAGATTACCTCGCATTTCATCCATTTGCTCATACAGATTGTTATTTTGACGCATAATAAGACTTTGAAGTCTACGCTCGCGTTCAATAGTATTTAATTCTACTCGTTTTGTATTATGTATCATCTCATCGTATTTACGACTAGAGTCACTGACAGTATCACGTACTAAATTGGTCATTTCATCATATCGACGATTAGATCAAGTAAGCTTACCTCCACTCGACGCAATGTCGCTTCCGTCGGGCTCAACGTAGTGTCAGTCCTAAATCTACTCGAATCATTAGTGGCGATAGACATCGGCGTAGGGGCGCTGTCTATCCCTGTAAAGCACTGGATTGTATCGTCACCAGGCATTAGTGCCGCTGTATCGTCCATGACGTAAAAATTTTAAAACTTCACCAGTCACAGCTAAGGTAAATGCCAATTCGTCCTGTAACGCACAGAAAATTAACACTACGAGCCGTGAACAAATATCACGACTAACCACAAACCAATCCGGCAAACGTAACCACCTGGATCTTCACAGGATCAGCATTGGCCTCATCATAGCCACCATGTCAGAGCTGGATTTCTTTCCACGGTAGTGTAGTATTGTGCTTACGCGGCGCTCCGACCCCCAGTGACTACTATAACACACAATGTTTACAATGCAATTATGGTTCAGACCACCAAATAACTTCTTAGACGGACAACTGGGGGACGCGAGTTCGTGGTCTGGCGTATCATAGTAGTGGTGATAAATTGCAGCCGAACATACTATGTGAGCCGCAAAGCTAACAGCTAACAGCTCAGTAATTCGTTACTGAGTCTTTATAACGCTCTTCTTGATTTGAGTCAACAACAGCCAACGGTCATAAATTTATTCCCCAGAATAACGAGGTGCCAATTTCCAACAGTGAAGTTTAGCAGTCAAAACTCGCTTAAATTGGAAATCAAGTTTGATATCTAGTTGGCAAACTTCGTTTAACACTCGAGCTTACAAACGGAAGCGGAAATTCCTAGCACCTCGAACTCATGATATTAGGAACACCATATTGTAAGATCCGTAACAGTACGTGAACAAATAACAATTAGTACAAGAATATTACAAGTCCGTCGCCGGTTACCACAAGTTAAGCTTTTCCTGACACGCCAGTACCCTAGTTGAATTGCTATTTAGATTGACCAGGTTTACAAATCAGAGTAAACCCAGAATTAACTTCGTCACTTTCAGTGATAAACACGCTTCGCACTTCCAGCAGTTTACGTCCATAACAGTTTAATCCAAAATTATTCGGTACAATGTTTTTGACTGCCTCGCTAACTAGCGTATACTGGCCCATAATCACTGGCGAACGTATTATTATAATAGCATATCCGAAACCACAATTCCGGCATATATTAAGCAGTGACTCTCCTCCACAAATTTAAACCAGAACGGGAGCAGGTAGTGAAAGACACCACTAAATGACAACGAGCCAAGAGACGAAACTGTGGCTAAATAATTAATTAACCGTTAATATCTATTTTTATCGACATAGGTAAATGTATGAATATGAGTTTGACGTCAACCAATTCGTTGCAATAAGTGAGAACAAGAATCTACTACACATTATTTCCTAAGTATGTTTCACCGAATCGATTAGTTAGGTATCCTATGAATACTCTAAAACATAATCCACTATTTAATCATATCCTTCCTTTACTAGGCTTACACTCTGCAAAATAGAAAAGAAAAAGAACACAAAAACCTCTTAGATCATATCATACTTCGTTCGAACAACACCACGTCGATAAAACGCATTTTCCACTAGCTAACTCCACCATCCATCATAATAATAATTATATTTTAATGTTTTAAAATCACCATATCAAAACAAGTTAATATTAAACAATATATACTACGCCCGATCGGCGATGACAAACGGTACCACGTACCGTATGGGTGTTGTATGCGATAATAATAATAATATATACTGTATAATTATTATAGAGTATATTTTAGGGGGAAATATTTGACATTTGGAGAAATGAAAATTTCAGAGAAAAAGGTTAGGTAGAGGGGTTTTGGTTTAGAAAAAGTTGAGATAGGTTGGTGGTGAAATTTTAATATAATGGACAGGGTACGTAGGAGAGTTAGAATGTTAAATTTGGTAAATGGGAGTTAGGTTTTGAATGAAGGGAGGTGCTTGAAAAATATAGAAAAATTGGAGAAAATTGAGAATTTAGAAAGATGTAAAATTTATAAAAAGTAAAAAGATGGGAAGGGAGTGAGTAAGATATATGACTTTATAAGGTAAGGAAAAAAGGATATTAAATTGGAATAGTATCGGGGTGGTTTGGATTAAATGGAAATGTTTGAAAAATATGAGAGTTGGGAAAAAGTAGAAATTATAAGAAAAAGTAAATTTATAGGAAGTAGCAAAAAAGGAAAGAAGGGGGTTAAGTATATAGATAAGTATAGTTGTGGGAAAAAGATATGAAAATTTTAGGGATATTAGTTAAGTTTTGGGGGAGAGAGGGTAGTTTAAATTTTTGATTGAAAAAGTCAGAAATTGAGGATATATGGAATTGGATTTAATTTTGGTTTTAACCCTTTCGTGCCCGAATTAATTTGAGTATCGTGCAATGTTTGACAAACTCAAGCCTGCGCCAGGGCTCGAACCCGAAACGTACGATTGAAACTTGTGCACACAAACCACTGAGCTATTTGAGAGCTGTTGCTCGGTTCCTTAAGGAACCTCACAATGCGAGCGAATAACAACGCACGTTCAAACGTACGATATACGACAAGCTCAGTTAACACAACGAGTCGCACTGTGCGTTTGGTCCATTTGGACCTTACGGGCATGAGAGGGTTAAAGGGAGGGGTGGGTTAATATGGAATATGGGTTAGAAAAAGGGGTATTTAAAAGTTGGGTTTTGAGATTTATACAGATATGGGGGAAATTTGGGTATATGTATATTTATTATATATTTTATATACTTGTAAAAATACATAGCTAGGCACAGATTTAGGTAACGAGTTATATACATAGCGTTTCGCGATAACTGCGCGCATAGACCATACCAACGACGACAGGTAGTACCAAGGCGGGAGTGGAGGCCGGCCCTGGTAATTTAGTAAAAGTTTGAAAAATTTATACATGTGAAAAAGGTGCCAGCCCTGACACGGCAGTGTATTCCCGTGCTTACGCGACGCTCCGAGCCCAAGAGTCACTATAACACACAATAATTAGAATCCGATTACAGTTCTGGCCACCAAACAATCCTTCACTCTAGTAGCTAGGGTACTAGAGTTCGTGGCCTAACGTATTAGTAAAGTGGTGAAAGTTCATGAATACTTGGAACTCCAGTCTTTGTCAACACGTCGTCTGCGGAGAGACCTCATATTAGTTTATAAAATGATGAATGGTGCTATCGACCTCGATATTTCATAATTGTTTGCTGCACGATGTCCACGCACTCGAGGACAGGACTTCAAACAGCAAACTGTTTATATTCCAAGGCAGGACATTCGTAAAAACTTCTTCTCCAACCGAGTTGTTCGAGTGTGGAATGACCTTCTAGTAGTAGTATCGGCACCGTCCCTGGCGTCGTTCAAGCAGCGGCTACATGCGTCTGGTCAACTACCTTACTAATCTATTGCTATATTTGTCTTGTATTAACATCTGGCCTTGCAACCCGCTAGGCTGAATCTTGTTCAATCAACGTACACCAGAATGGAATTTCTCACAGACTACACATCACCAACGAACTATCAAATGCCGACTGTACCTGTTGTGGTCAAAACGTACATAAAGGTACATAAAGTTCAACGATTTTCTGAAATACAGCGTTGACTCTACAGCCATAATCGCTCTGTGATTTATCACTACGATTTTATGCGGCGTTTACGTTATAAGTTGCCCGCCATGTGGAAGTTTTGTCCACGTACAGCCTGGCTAACACCATTAACGATATAGTGTACAAAACACCATCACTGTATTCTAAGCAATTCTATATAGTGTTTCGGACACCATCAGCATTTATACATGGTGCCATGGACACCATTAACTTCTAGCTAACGGTGATGAAAGTCCTTTGGGAAGATGTCTTGACGTTTTTTTCCGTTGTACGATGTTTACACGGTTTAACTTCTGTCCGCGCACTTCCTATGCAAAGATTTCAACTCATTGGTTTATGGGTTATGCTCAATTAGCGTAAATCATTTGAAATTTGAGTTAGCTAGTTTTCCCGCCTTTTTTTAAAATAAGTATTCAAACATAGGGTGTCGAAGACACCATAGTGTAATATACATGGTGTGAGCTACACCATGACTTGTGCTGCACTGTATGTCCGTCCGAATACCATGCACCATGGTGTGGTCACGACCACACGTGGACAAATCTTCCACATGGCGGGCGTTTTATAACGTAAACGCCGCATTATTACGCTCTTCTTGATTTATGCCAAGAACAGCCAATCAGTAGTAACTTTTTATTCATCAATATGACACAGTGCCGACTTTAGACCGATACCGGGATCGCTTAGTCAAGGAAACTTATGCATAGACAAGAGCCATGCTTTTAGGTTGAGTTTACAATGAACTGACCATTCACCTGTTAACTGTACCATACCGTTGACTCCGGTTGACGCTTCAGAATGCCAATAATTACATTTCAACCCGTGACTAAACACGCTCGATGGTGAGCAAAGCAAACAACCCATAGCAGCCGGTGTACTGTAATAGGGATCGCACTATGCATATGAAGCAGTTGCTCACTATACATACATTAAATACCGTATTATTTTAGAAAGGTTTACTATCTTTAATCACACTTGAAGTAGCGAGTAACCCAACGAATTGTTATATTAATCCAACGCAAATATCGTAACACAACGTCCAAACGTTTGATTTTTCGTTAAACAACGCAATTAAGCTCTATAGCCAGCCTGGATAAAGGGAAACTTCTATGTTTGCTATAATTCCACATGAAAAGTCTAAAACTTGAACGCTCTCATCATAAAGTCCAATCTCAATTTCTCTTAGCTCTAACCATACAAACTCAACGTGACACAAGGTTACTATCTTTATAAAGAAAAAACCAGGCGATTTCATTACACAAGTACTAACTGAGTACTGTCGACGCGTAGCAAAAACATATGTGAAAAAAGAAGAAAACTTAGCCAGGTAATCGCTCATTCTATTCTCCTAAAAACAAACGAGAACCAACAAAATAACTTTCACTATCCCAGTGTAAAGAAGAAAAACCGACACGTTTGACGATTAACAATCTACTACCATGAGACGTTCCGTTTCTGTAGCTAAGTCATCTCTCTTCGCTTCTACATAATAATGATAACATTCATCAGCGTATTCAAATTCCATATATTACATATATACAAGTCATCATTTATGAACGTAGATTACGCCAAACTGACGACAAAAAATGGTACCCCGTACCGTAATAATGTTGCAAGTGCTGATAGCAAAATACATAGTATATATTTATTATATAAATATAATTTTAGGGGAATTTAGTGGAAAAATTTGAAATTAGAAATTTTGAGGAAAATGAGTAGAAAGCTGGGGTGTGGTTTGGGAAACTAGGAAGAAGTTGGGAGTAACATATTAATATGTTGAAGGGGATAGTTAAAAAGTTGGAATTAGAAATTTGATAGGTGGGGATTTGCTTTTGAGGGAATGGGAGTTGTTTGAAAAACGTGAGAAATGGAGAAAATTGAGAATTTTAATAAAAGGTGAAATTCATAAAAAAATGGAAAAAGGGGAAAGGGGTGGGTTAAATATATTAAAATATAGGGTGATGGGGCAAAGGTATTAAAATTTGAGGGATATTGATTAGATTTTAGGTAAATGAGAAGTGTTTGAAAAATATGAAAAATGGAGATAAATGGAAATTTTAAGAAAAGGTAAATTTATAGGAAATGGACAGAGGAGAAAGGAGGGGTTTAATATATGGGCAGATATAGTTGTGTGAAAAGGATTTGAAAATTTGAGGGGTATTGATGGCGTTTTGGGTGAGAGAGGGTAGTTTGAATTTTTGTTGAAAAGTGGGAAAGGGAGGAAAAATGGAATTTAGGTTTAATAGAGGGAAGGTGGGTGAATATAAGATGTGGGTTAGGAGAAGTGGCATTTAAAAGAAAGAAATGAATTTCAAGGGGTTTGTAAGTGTGAAATTTGGTTTGGGACATGGAAGTATATGTAGAATTTTGAGAAATATATAAATTTTTAATATATATTATTTATATTTAGTAAAATACATAGCTAGCCGTAAGTTTAGATAACTTTACTTAGGCGTTTTGCATTTACTGCGTTTGTAGACCATGCCAAGGACTACAGAGAGTACCAAGGTGGGAGCAGAGGCCGGTCCTTGGGTTATTAGTGAAGATGAAAAATTTGTAGGTGTGAAAAAGGCGCCAGCCCCAACATGGTGCGTAAGGGGAGTGAATTCGGATGACCACAATATCCAGCTTCTCTGTACCTAATAAGCAGCCAGTAAATCAGCCATCCGGGGACCTAGGGATTGACGAAACTTCAACTATTCAGTAGTCGACCGCTACTAGATAGTTCATCATAAGTAACCAGCCAGCCAGCCATCCGGGGGCGACTACAAAACTTAATATAACCGGCACTTATTATCATAATTCTAAGGCTCAGGTTAAGTTAATTAATTAAGCTTACAATCGTGCCAGCCATCCGGAGGTCGATTGTATGAGCACACAAGTGCTTTAGTAACGTAACAGCTAATCTAAAAAATAACCGGTGTACGCTCAACCCTAACCTCTAAATAAGGATTATTAGCGTAAAGCTAGGTCCTAGGTATAAAATAGCACATAATCTAACCTGACCTAATAAGATCTAAGACTAAATGGATGGAGTGTGCTAGTGCCGAACAGTGACAATTTTAGAGGAGGGATCCGGTGTATTGTTAATCAGAGAGATCAGTGAGCAAAAGTGCTAAAGAATAGTGCGGCGTAGAACGAGAATCGAGCGAACTTTAGCTGCCAAATTGGCAAAAATGTGTCACAGCCTACGGGTGCTAAAAGCTCAACTATTGTGCCTAATCGTTTTATCCGGTTTTGTAATAAACATTTGTCGTTACGCGTTTGATATCCAAGTATTTGGAACCGGAGTGATCGAGTTGAGCAAGAAGCACGCCGCTACGCGAAATATAGGGCGCAACCACTGATCACGCAAAGGAGGACGCGCGCCAGCTTAGACGCCTGACTGACATACTAATGGCCACACCTCGAACCGTACAATCTTTCGGTGACGAATCCCGTCCCCTGTAAGTACCCATAGCCGTCATAACTAAAAATCCCATACCAAACCCTACACCCTAAAAACAACGAAAAATAACATTATTGCGTACATTTTTTGTATTTCGGAGTATTAGTACCTATTGTATAGGTCTAATTGTTACGGCAGCTGAGCATTCATCGACTGAGGCTGTTCTTTGAGCTTGAGATGTTGTTCTTTTAATGTAGCCTTTGACCACCGATAGGATTGCACTCAGTAGTTTGATAACCGCTGTGATATACTTATGGTCGATACTTTGCGTTTCCGCATGATAACGCTTAGTATAATATATTAAGATCATAATAAATGCACATTTTGATACCTATTTATTTTTCGAGTTTGCCAGTACATAAAAACGTAGCTACGAAAGTGCCAAAATAATGTTGCATATACGTAGCAGCTGTATATCTGCTGTCAAATATAGCTGCTTTACAGCTGCTGTAAAGTCGAGAAATATTGATCGCCGATGGAAAGATGAGAAACCATGAGTCCAAATTCCGCCCCAGCATAACTTCAGCCAGCTAATTTTCACATTCTTTCGTTACCACGCATCTACCAGAAGTCAAATGAAAAATTCAACTGCCCGAGTGTTGTATAATTGATTGCTGAGGTCTGCTTGCTATTCAACCAAATGAGACACACCAAGTTGGTTGAACGATCCTGCTGCAGCAGAACTTCGAAAGATACCGTTGAACTTGATAATTTGCTTAAATCTAGGCTATGCAGGTAAAATTTTTCATCGAAAGTAACGTGACACATTTTGACACGTTTTCATATTCAGTTTCGTTTACTATTACGTTTTAGTAGCCTTACCACAAATACTGTCAATATCTGTTTCTAAATTGTTAATTGTTGAAAAATTTTCAAATTTGTTTTAATTGGTTTCTACAAATTTTCGGAATTTTAATTTTGAACCGGGTGAGTTTTTAGCTTTGTGTTTCCTTTCGCAAATTGTTTCGGTGTTTGTTCCGCTTTAATAGGCTTTTCTATAGCACACATCTATGACGTAATATATTCGTCGTCAGTAGTGATGCTTTTGTGTTTATAGTTAATAACAACATCAAATCTAGCATATTATCTCCCATTAGTAGGCCAACAGACAATTTTGGTATAAAATACATGTATACGAACTGTTTTCCGTGTGCACCCAACAACGGGTTAAATCATTAAACCAAAGTAGACCGATTCTGATAGATAAATCCGTTCCAGTATGAATTATCGAGGATATGTCGTCAATTTTTGCCTAAACAAAATATATACCGACCACTTTGTAAAAATGTTTTGCTTCCAGCGAATTTATTGTTGAAGAATTTTCAGACGGGCACTTTTGCCATGCTCCAGTACCAATTAAATGAACTTACAACTGCTAGGTACGCACTTTTTGATTTGGTCCTAGAGATATGAATTTGAAGTCGAAATGATGTTAGAAGCAGCCGATGAAAAGTTGGGCTGGGGTGGGACTCGAACCCAAGACCTCGCATTTTTGGACCCGCAAGCAGGCGCTCCACGAACTGCGTTATCCCTGCCCGACATCACAGCCATTACAAAACTGGTATATTCAACAACAGCTTGGCTTTCTGTAAGCGTAGTAATAAGCTGTTGCTCACATCATGAACACGGCGGCAAAATTCGATACTTTACCGGTTCCGTATTGGTTGTACCGTTCGGTATTAGTACAGTTGTCAATGCTTGATTTCGGGTTTGAGAAGTATTAAAGCATAGTTTCGGCTGATGACCATGATGTAACTATATAATGGTGGATCGGTCGATCTCGATACGTTTGTTGTGTTGTTTGATACAATGATGCGGTTAATGCCCAGATTGATTACACATAGGATATCGTTGCCCTTCGGCAATTGCGTCTAAGGTGTAGCTGAAGTGACGAGCTTCGAAAGTCGCTAAAATTTATTATCTAATTGCTTTTGAGGACAACTCTGGCTGATATGTCAATGTTTTATGCGATTGATGATTGCATTGGATGTTCAACATCTTTTCATATTGATAGAAACGAGCTATTTTGACCAAAACGCACCGCCGGAAAGGATCGAAATATGAATTTTTATGTTTTCAGTAGCTTCGCTGCTAGCCTTCAATTACGTATGTGACTGGTATAGCGTAAAGGCTCTGTACTTTAGTATGTCAGCTTGTGTTGTAGTTTAGTATATATATGTCAGCTTGTGTTAGGCAAAATTTCACCCTTTGCAGCAATAATGGCCAAAAATCGTATATTACCCCACCTCCGAAGAATTTGATTTTTCAATTCTTTTAAAATACGCATAAGATATGGTAGTGAAGGTGGGTTAGCTGATAAAGTAGATGCAGTGCTTCGGAATTCGAAATATCAGCTCTGTGCCAGCTTCTCCAATTCAGGGGCATCAGGTGTTTCGAGCTCCCCATCTCACCCATTTTATCTCCAACCAGTAAATTTTGGCCTCCTTGCGGTTCATACACACCACGTCGTTGCGTACTTTCCTACACGGGCTAAATAAATATTATATATGATACATTTCTGCTGCAAAAATGCTAAGTTTTCCATATTTTGGCTAAAAACTCCAAATTTATTCAAGCTAACGTCGCTAAATTTATTCTTTTTGTGTAAACACATTTGCAATGAATTGCTAAATTACAAATTTTTTTGACGTTTTAGGACTGGTACAACATCTTATGTTCCTCCAGTTTAACTTGAAGAAATCCTACCCAGGCATTTTCGGTTTCCCCATTTCGAAAATGTGGGACCTCCCAGGTACAATAATTTTGATAATTTGTAGAAGCCAAAAACCATAATTTACGCTGTACTGTTAAAATATATCTGCAAAAAATGTGTTATTCAAATGGGCATTCACTATGGAAGTAAAAATCATCGTGTCTAACGCTCGCGTTATTCAGCATGTGACAATAGTACAACCTACTCAAGTAAATTATTATCAAAACAAGCCTAATCAACTTTGATTGATATTGGCGGTAGGAAATCGCACTGTCTGGCATATCATAATAGCTTTCGTTAGTTCGTTACAATATAATGTATTCTGTGTCATAAGTTAGTTACGGAGTACTATTTTTTTATGGGTTTGTACAAACAGCAGGATGAATAAGTGATACGCGCGAAATGTTACAACCGAAATCATAATTATATTATATCGTCACTGAGTAAATAGATAAATAATGACGTCATTCTCGCCATCTTTCCAAGAAGAACTTGATTCGTTGTTGGCAATTTACGGGCGGGAGTTGAATATACAATACATTGGAAATGGGTAATGGCTTTACGTTGTTATTGTAATTTATGTGCATTTAATTGTTGTAATTTATATACTGTTGTCAGGTTTTAACAGAAAGGTTAATTTCACAAAATAATTTGTATTTCGTGGAAGCGGCTAAACACTATTTCCCGAAAGTATATGCTGTTCAGTATTGGTTACAACGTTGGTTTCATTCCGGTGTCTGGATTTCTGGGCGAGGCCTGAGGCCTTGAACGTACACTTAGTTGGTAATATAAATTCGCTGTTAAGTTATACCACTGTTGCCCAACAGAGACATAGACAATAAATTTTTCGTAATGTGTGAATGGTAATGCGAATTTTCTCTTGTGTTGTAATGTGACTGGTCACCTATATTAATGGCCGCAAATTATTGTGGGATAAAATATAGCAAATGTTTCGTTGCTGTTGGTGTGTAAATCGTAATGGGAAATTAGCGTATACCTGTGTAGTAATAATATCTCATAAGCTTGTTGTTGATATATGCTCGTTTATATTGCAATGTTTCTGTATGGCATTAAAAATTCTTACCGCTACTAAAGTTAGACACTATATATATAGTACTAGGTTTCTGCTAAGATGGAATTGATTTATGGTGGAATGTGTTTTATTTTGACCTTATCAACCTGGACCCGCGTATATATATGGCGGCCATATTTTTGCATGACCATTTCGTGTCTAATCCTCTCTGCTCCATTATTGTGTTAGTCGAAGCAGCGTTATCAAATGCTGGTTGAGCTATATAATCACTTGCTGACTTCTCCGAAAATAAGGGGTGCCCTGGCATATTGACCTCCCTCAGGTGCCTTAAGTTTATGCCCCGGGTAAAATTTTGGTGTTCCTCCAGCTCATTTCCCCAGATCTCGCTGGCACGTACATGTGCGATTCAAAACAGCTAATTTTTCTCTGATGGGCCCAAACAGTTGAATTTTTCCTATTTTGGCTAAATTAACTGTCAAAGTTTTCCGTGTCGGGCCAAAAATTGCTGACATTTTCCCGAATTTTTATAATGAACATTAGCAGTCAGTCGTTAAATTACAATTATTTAACCTTTTTTTGGTAGTTACAGTCCGAGTTTCTCTGAGGGAATCAGTCCCAGATAGTTTCAATTTCTCCAGTTCCGAGCCGGTAACTTTTATGCTAATTTGGCTATAGTTTTAATATACCCTATGTGTAATTTTGGTAGTTCGTAGAGGTCAAACCGAGATGCTGGTATTGCGTCTTCAATATTCTGGGATGTATAAATACGCATTAATTTATATATGCTGCAATAAGAACTTTTTTCAAGTATGCTCTAATGTTTTCTACTTATCATTTTTACTGTTTGTATATTAATATTCTCTATTATGTTTTGTATCATGTAACTATCTCATTTACTATGTATATTTTCTAGACATGTTCAACTAAAAATAGACCTGCCAATTAAAAGTGTTGGCGGAGCTGTGGATACTAATAACAGCATTCCATTTTCGTTCACTGTGACTTTTTCGCTGCCAAATGATGTAAGTAAGGAGCGATATTGTAATTTTAATTAGTTTTTAGCTACGGGTGCTAGGTATGCGTGAATCTACAACGTTGGATATGTTTTAGCAATCTTCGAGACCTGTTTATCGCCGAATACCGTTCGATACTTCATGTTTCCAGGCAACATGGCCTGCGGACCTTTGCGAAGCTGTGGAGCCATTTGTGTGCCTTATTTCTTGATTTAATTATTGGATGTTTGAAGATTATTTTGAAACGAAGCAGGTAGAGTTTTGCAAATAGCGATCAACTGTGCCAAATTCCTTCTGTCCGTCTCATAGTGACTGATAAGTAGGATGTTAGGTTTTGGCTAATATTTTCACTTGACTTGTAATATTTATATGTAATTGTAAACATAGATTTATCTTGGAGCTAGTTCAAAACGATTATCTATCTAAAACCTCGTTGAGCCCACACGAATTAGAAAATTTGTGATTTCTCCCATATATTTGGTGTCATCCAACATTTGGAAACCATATCTGTATTCAAAGGCGTCACTTCAGTAAACTGCTTTCTTTCATCGAGAACTACAGCTGTGCCAAAACTAGGGGCTTGTCTTATCATCAAGATGATGAGTTCTGTTGGATATGTAATTTAGAGATGTTAGTAAAGGTATATATATTGACCATTAAATTACAAAAAGCCACCGAACATTAGCCACGTTGCTTGAATAGTTGAGAATACAGATTATTGTGCTCACAATTTTAAGTAGATTATGATAGAGGATGAATTGCCCTACAAAATTATACTAAAAACACTTACATAGCTCGAACGATTGTTGATATATTACCATTTTCGTGCATTTTTGTCCCATTTGCCCATTAAAAAACCATTTTTGACCAAACCTTGCTGTGAAAATACTGATATCAGCAGTACACTATCTGCAGCTGCATAGAGGATGAATTGCTCTACAAAATCAAACTAAACACATATATAGCTCGAGTTTTTGCGGAGATGTTGTTATTTTCGTATATTTTGGGCCTCACTGGCCCATTTTGAAATCACCTTTGACCCGGCGACATCCGCTCTCTGCGAGGACATTGCGGTGACCGCCAGGAGAAACCGTGTTGCATAGAAACAGAGTTGGTGCATGTTGAATTGACCATATTGACGCAGCTTTCCAATCACCAGACCCCGGAATATTACATCAGGGCAACGTAAACTACAGTTCAGGAATGCATCCCCATCCACGGAGACCTGATTTGAAAACTGCGACTGACGGAGCTCCCACCACTGATGTCGGCAAATTGTTCCAATCAACTTTTTTTCTTCTTCCGGGCGCTATTCCCGCTTCGATGCAGGGTCGGTCATTTGGGTCTCCTTCTTCCAGCTGGAGCGGTTCTGCGCGTCGTTCGGGTGGGCTTTGGCTATCTTCATATTAGCGTGAAGCATGTCGGACCAGCGTTATTTCGGGCGGCCCTTCGGGCGTTTGCCGGTAATCTCGAGATGGAGACCGGTCTTGGCGAGCGAGTTGTCGTCGGCGCGCAGGACATGTCCGTACCAACTGAGTCGCTTCTCGCGCATCTTGTCGACGACTGGTGCAATGCCGTAGCGGCCGCGGATGTCGTCGTTGCGGACATGATCGAAGCGAGTGACGCCGCTGGTCCATCGCAGCATCTTGGTTTCCATGACAGCGAGACGGCGTTCTGTGTCCTTGGTTGCGGGACAGCAATCGGAGCCGTAGAGGGCGACGGGGCGAACGACGGAACGGTAAATTTTGGACTTGAGTTTGTCCTTGATCTTTTTGTCACAGAGGACGCCGGTAGTCGACCGCCACTTCATCCAGGCAGCGTTGACTCGTGAGTTGACTTCGTGTCGCAGGTCGCCGTCGGCCGAGAGCGTGGAGCCGAGGTACTTGAATCGTTCGGCACGAGGCAGGTCGGTGCCGGTGACGGCAATCGTTCCTGGTGCGTCTGGAGCAGTCGTCATGTACTCGGTCTTCTTGATGTTTAGGCGGAGGTTGTGTTCGGCGTGGCGATCATTCCATGTCTGTACGAGCTGCTCGAGGTCGGACTTGTCTTCAGCGGCGAGCATTACATCGTTTGCGTAGAGCAGGGTGTACGGCGCTGGCTGTTGGATGTCACGGCTGATGGTGTCCATGACGAGGATGAACAGGAGCGGCGAGAGGGCACTTCCTTGGTGGACGCCGACGCTGATGCGGAGTGGCTTGGACGTGCCAGCGACGCTGCGGACTTGGCTCTTCAGGTTGTTGTAGAGCAGTTGCACCCATTGGACGAGTTCTTCCGGAACGTAGTGATCACGCAGCGCGTACCAGATGAGCTGATGCGGCACGCGATCGAACGCCTCGAGGTCGAGGAAGGCGACGTGGAGCGGCCTCTTCTTCTCGCGGTACTGTTCCAACAGTAGTCTGGCGATGTAAATCGCGTCGATTGTGCCGCAGCCCTTGACAAATCCGGCCTGGTTGACGGTGGTCTTGGTGATGTAACGGATCCGCTTGTCAGGGATGCTTTCGAAGATTTTCATGGTGTAAGAGCAGTCGGATCGGGCGATAGTTGGCGCAGTCGGCCGGGTTGCCTTTCCGTTTCCAGATCGGGATGGTCGTGCTGTTCTGCCAGTCTCTCGGGGTTTTCGGCGCTCGTCGGTGACTTGATTGAAGAAACGAGCTAGCCAGGGTGCTGGGCTCCAGTTTCTCGATTTCCAGAGCTCGGCAGCGATGTCGTCGGGTCCATTAGCTTTGCCGGGCTTCATCTGCTTGATCGCGTCGCATACTTCGTCGGCGGTGATGGGTTGGACGGCACCAAACGTTGAGTGGCCGTGTGGGAGAGGCGGATGCGGGAACTCTTCGGTGGAGATTCGCTCCAAGTACTTACGCCATTGTTCCGTGGCTGCTTGGCGGTCGGTGAGAAAATTGCCGTGCTCGTCGTTGACGCAGAAGAAGCGTTCGATGTCCTGCTTTCGCTTGTCCCGGCTTTTCACTAGCTTGTAGAGGTAGCGTTCACCTTCTCGGGTGTCGAATCGCTTGTAGAGTTCTTGGAAGTGCTGGGCTCGGGCATCGGCGACGGCTTTCTTCGCTGCTAAGTTTGCGTCCTTGTATTTCTGCAGGTTTACCAGAGTTCTGTCCTTGCGGTATGCGTGGCAGAGGACTTGGACTTGGACGCGCTTTTGGACTTTCTGTTTTACGTCTTCGATCCAGAGCCAGGTGTCGCGTTTGATGATCAGCTTGCCGGGCTTGGTGATGCCGATGGTCATCACGGCCGCGTGGTGGATGGTGGACTTGGCGCGTTTCCAGGTTTTTTAGATGGTGGTTAAGTTGGGCATTTTGATGCGCTGGATCATCTCGTCCTTCTTCCCCTTGAACTTCCACCACTTGAAGCGTGCCGGGCCGGTTCGGTCGGGACGTGGTGGTGGCGCTTCCTTGACTTTGAGCACAGCGACGACTGGACGGTGTTGGGCAGAGACTGTCTCGTATGGGATGGTCTTGGCGTTGGTGACCGTCTTGGGGTCCTAGCGTCCGATGAGGATGAAATCGATTTGGGACTTGTTTGGCCCACTGTAGAACGTGGGCAGGTGAGTCTGACGCTTCTTGAACCAAGTGTTGGTGATCGTGAGGCCGTGCGCGTCAGCGAACTCGATGATGTGGTTACTATCTTTGTTGCGCGTGCCGTAGCCCTTGTTGCCGTGACATCGATTGCCGTCTGCCTTTTCGCCTACGTGGCCGTTGAAATCGCCGACGATGATGACGTAGTCGTTGCCAGGAATAGCGCGGAGGTTGGAGTCAAGGTTCTTGTAGAAGATATCCTTCTCTGCGTCGGGTCGACCAGTCTGCGGCGCGTAGCCAGTAAAGATGTGAATGATGCGTTTGGCCGCAATGATCTTGATCTTCATGTGTTGGTCGTCGAAGCGCTCCACCTCGCCGACTGCGTTCCGGAAGCGTTCGGAGATGGCGATTCCGGTGCTGTAGCGGGTGTTCTTGCTGCCGAAATAGAGCAGTTTGTAGCCGTTGCCGCCGCGTTCGCTTTCCAGGTTGCGGCTGGCGCTTCCACTCCATCGGACTTCTTGAAGTGCGCAGACGTCGATGCGTCGTTTTCGGAGCATCGCTGCTAGTTCTTCGCCTTTGCCAGACATCGTGCCAATATTGAGAGTTGCGATGCGGATCTTCTCGCTGGTCTCGTGGCGTGTGGTGGGCCCTCGTTGTCTTCCCAGCGGTTGGACCAGGTCTTGTCCTCCTCTGATTTGGACTCGCTTGCTTGCGTCCCGTCGCCGCCCTTGCGATGAGAACCCTTGCTGATTTGTCGACACATCCGAGACTTGATGAGTCGCGTGGATTTCGGTGGACGCTTTAGCTTTTACTGGTTTCGTTGAAGAATTTTTCATGGTAGCGACGGTTGTTGAAGTACACACCCCGGTCGACCTGTCGCCGGGGCGGGTCCGCGTTCAGCTCACCCCGCTTGAGCGGGGAGTTTCCAGGAGTACCACGAGGAGGAACGGACATCACCCCCTTCCAATCATTTATAACACGATAGGCAAAAGAATAACGACTGCAATCCAAGTGAGGGTGTAGGCGTGGCGGCAACTTGTATATGTGACTATGACATCTATCATCTGCGATGAATTCAAACCAGCTTAGGACAGGAAAATCAATACTACCATGATGGCATTGTAGAGTAAGATAATGTCTGCACGATGACGTCGAGTAGCCAATGTCTGTAGACCAAGCGCGCGCAGCCGATTTTCTTATGAAATATTCGCTAGACCGATAACGGACTTAGTGGCGCTTCGTTGAACACGCTCAATAACTTTGATGTCTCTGGAAGTGAGGACACCGTGCGCTTGATGCTTATTCAAGGCGGCATCGAGCAAGAGATCGATATAACATAAGGAAAATGTTTTGCTGATGAACTTAAAAGATCGACGGATACGCCATAAAACATATTCCGCACGTCGTACAACATTGGAGCAGTGGTTAGCAGACTTCAAATTATCTGATACTATTACACTTAAATCTTTTACTTTTTCCGCATTAGGTATAATATCGTCTCCAAGTGTGTAGTTGTTACATGGGTTATTTGTGCCTAAATGGAGACATAAAGATTCATGAGCACTGAAAGTCATGAACCACATCTTAGCACATGCCGAAAATTCGTCAATATCTTGTTACAGGTGTATTACATCAAAGTTTGTTAGTGAATTATGAGCGTGCAGTCTACCTGGATTTTAGAATCGCCTGCAGATTTTCTTATTGCCCCGGAAACCCAATTGTCTATATCATTAAAATAAATCTAAAATAGAATCGGACCCAGGACAGTGCCCTGAGGCACGCCGCTTCTAACTTTGCTCCAGCTTGACTGATGCCCGTCTACCACAACGTCTTGGCACTTCCCAGTGAGAAATGATGTAACCTAGCGCAGCAAATTACCTGTTATACACAAAGACTCTAGCTTGATTAATAGACGTCGGTGCGGTACACGATCGAAAGCTTTTTGTAGATCTAAATATATGACGCCTACGTAATCGCCATTGTTAATAACTTGTATTATCCAGTGTAAATAATAAACTGTGCTACAGCTGATCGTTTACGCATGAAACCAAATTGAGACCTATTTATTTAATTATGCGTAATCAAGTAGTTCACGGTATGGTCTGCCACTATGGATTCCGTTATTTTTGAAGTAGCGCGACAGGCCTATAATTATCCACTGAGAAACGACATCCTTTTTTAAAAATGGGGGTTATCAAAGCATATTTCCAATCGGAAGGAATTATACCAGTCTGTATCGAGTGATTAAATATATATATCTGTTAGGAAGTTGAAAATCTCGTTGCGGCACTAATACAAAACTTAATTCTGAATCATGTCTATTCCAGGTGCGGCAAACTATAGTAGGTTTCTTCAACAATTTCTGGAGTGAATTTTAGAACCCTTCTTGACCCAGCAGTTTGCCTCTGATATTTTCAAGTTTGCAATAAGTAACCTGATTTTTGTGCTTCTTTGAGACCCGATCCGGGTGTCTTTTGGCTCGCTTTTCGAGGGAACATGTTGGAATTGGATGGAAAATATGAGCTATTGTGGAAGTCAATCCGCCCTGCCGAAGTTGAGTTATGTGTGTCACCCAAAAAACCAGAAACGGATACTGTGGAAATTCACCACTCAAGCCACTGAAAATTTTTCACTTCGCTCGTTTCACTCACTCACTTAGATTCCAACAAGATGTAAGTGCAGCCTTTTTAGTTGTGAATCGACGTTAAAAATGCGAAAGTTTCGAAATTTTTATTACGTGCTTGTTAGAACAAAGCTTTTGACTGGCAGGTTTATGTAAATTCGATAAACAGCCGTGTTTTATTTTTAAGCTCACATTGGGTATTTTCTTACCACTCTGCTCGCTAGAATGTGCTTAAGAGGTCCAATTTGAGGGTCGAAATCAATTATATAAATTTTGGCATCTTTAAATTATCTCTGTGTAGCAGTGTAATAATGTAAGCATAGGTATATTAACCTATCTACAGTATGGGGAAATCTCCTAAAAGTCATGTTTTCGGGGTCTACTGCAGCTTTTGAACCTGGAAGTAGGACTGTAGGTTAAATATCTTTAAAATTTCCTATTATTGTTCTCACAGTGCGCGCGGTAGCTACGTTTCACGACCGTTTGCGAGATTCTAGTTAAATTAGCTGCTGTTATTTCTATTGCTAAATTGATCAAATATAACCAGAAAAGGTTGTACATCAGTGACAAATGCCTGAAATTACGTATTTATGTCACATATATATGAAAATTTTGATCGGCCAGCTTTTAAATTACTACTGACCTTGAAAAATTGAACCCTCCTACCATCCGCACTCCCTTCCTCCAAAAGTTTCTCACATGTGAGTGAAGCTGTGCACAGGCCAAGTGTGTTGTTTTCCGAGATTGCTGTGGTATTTTCGTGCTATTCTTGATATACCGCAAGTGCTCGAGGCCTACAATTTTAAATCTAACCTTTGAAACGTATTATTTTATAAGCTAGGATAATTTTCGTCCGTTCGATATATTGGATAGTGAAATAAATGTTCCGACGGCTTGGAAATGTGCCGAAACAGGATTTTTAAATGTATATATAATTGCTGCTTTATGTGTTTTCGAGCCGATGAAGAAGACTTATTATGAAGTTCACGGAGCATTAGAGTATCTCAAGAACTATACATAATTTCATGATTTTAACTGTATATAATGTTATATTTTGCTGCATCTACTAATACTAAGCTTTTGGAGGATACGTTGAAGTGATTTATTTGAGTGTATCTGTGCCGATACATTCTTTTTGTAATGATACTTTGTCTCATGGGACACCGCTTGAGCCATGCATGATTTCGATATTTTCAGCGTAATGT
Organism: Trileptium ribeirensis; assembly: GCA_030248225.1. Taxonomy (NCBI): domain Eukaryota; kingdom Metazoa; phylum Nematoda; class Enoplea; order Enoplida; family Thoracostomopsidae; genus Trileptium; species Trileptium ribeirensis. The sequence goes on from JASANE010022887.1 coordinate 21,333, forward strand.
TATAATTTGTTATATTTGTGGTTATAAAGGTGCTCGAAAAGGTTGAAAACGATGAATTGACTTATTTGAGGGTATCGGTGACCGATATAGACTTTTTTGATTGGTACTGTATTCAATGAGACCCTCCCCTAAACCTTGAACCATTCCGTTATTTTTAACCTAATGTTATAATTTGTTGCATTTGAGGTTGTTAATGTTTTCGGGGATGCTGAAAATGATAAAGTGATCTATTTGATTGTAATATGCTATTCACAATAGGCTATTTTTCTAGTACCCTAAGTGTCGGCCGAAAGTCTCGTTTACTACTCTACGCGGAATTTCGGACGATGATTTGGCCGAGTTGTTGGAATTGCTCGATCAGACAGCCGCCGATGAAACCGGGGCAATGCTTTTTAAGCTTATAGATGTAAGTCTATTTCGGAGGAATTGTCTGTATGCTTTTGGTTGTGCGCAAGATGTTGGTTTATTTCATGGAAGCCTGTCGTTTAATTATTAATCACAAAACAAAGGCTATTTTTAGAATAATTTGTTCGACGCTGCTGCATATAAAAACACATTCTGCCTTCACAAATAGAGAGACGGCCCACCATCTATATCGACTTTCCCCAGCTTATTTCACCCGTTCGTGCCTCCAGGCAATTTTTTGGCCCTCTGTGCTGCTAAAAATTAGCGACATATAAGGCTGAAATATTTGGTTATTTTTCCCGCTACTATCAAAAAATTGCCGAATTTTTCTCCTGCGAAGCTAAAACGTTAAAGCTATCTCTTATTTCGAAATATCTATATTTCGATATATATATTTACGGGAATCGTTACTCCTCCTACTGCCGCTCTGCCTCAAAATTACATGCATTCTCTTTTAGTTGGTTATTTGGTCATACATATTGAACCTTAGGTACCTCTGGAACCGTATTTTGGTTATATGTTTTCGTTGAGTGCCTCATAAGCTGGATTACCCATCGGTATATCTTTTTTTTCCTAATTTTTAGCTTGTTTATTTGGTTATAAATAACTTTTGAAAACTCGATGGATTCGGATGATCTCCTTTGTTGAGTACCTCATAAGGTCGATTACCCAAGGGTATGTTTTCTTTTTTTCTAGTTTGGTTATTTTGGTTACCTTATTTGTTGAGTACCTCATAAGCTGGGTTACCCAATGGTATCTCTGTTTTTCCTATTTTTCTAGTTTGTTTATAGGTCTTAACTTTTGAATACTTGATGAATTTGGATCATCTCATTTGTTGTGTGCCTCATAAGCTGGGTCACCCAGGGAATGTTTGAATGTTTTTTCTTTTTTCTCTTATTGTGCTTTGTTTAACGTTTGAAGACACAGCCTATCGTTTGGTCACAATTTGAGAGACCTGTGCTCATTAAGAGTTTGATTTTCATCGAACATATAAGAGGCGCTGTTGGTATAACTTGCTATGGCTCGGCATGAGGAGTGATGTCCCGCGATTACCGAAAGCTATTGGCTGTAAGCTAGCGCTAAACGGGACGAAGGCCCGCCCCAAATGTAGCCCGTGTTTCGCTCTACCTATATATATGTGTCATACTGATGTGTGCGCCATCATCATCTGAACTCGACTCGTCCAGAAATCAATTGAATGTATGAATTCAGTTATATATGTATAAATATGAATATGTATAATACTAATATCTGGTTTCTCCAAGATGAAGCCGATATCAAGGACATCTGATAGAGTCGCTGGTGACGAGACCCTATGCAGGTCCTGGTTGAGCGCTCAATGTATCGTCATCATAGGAGAACGCGAATCAAACGGGTTCTGACGTCTCACATCAGTGGAGACAGATGATACATGCAATATATAATTATATTTTTATGCTGAAGGAAAACGAAACGTTATTTAGAGATATCTAACAGAACCGAATGCTACGAAAGGCTATACAGGTTATGGCCGATCACTCAAGGGATCGTCATTAACGTATATCGCAAATCAATTGGCGTCTGACGTCCCACATTAGTGGGGACATGTTACACAGGTGATATACATAATTATATTATTGCGCTGACGGAGTTAAACCAGCTAGTCAGAGACATCACACGGAGACGCTGGGGACGAGACGCTATGCAAATTATGGCCAATGTAACCTTTAGGGGCGGAAATGAAATGCATGCTATGCCGTTCTCGATATACTAAGCCTAAGTCTTAGCCTAGGCTAAGGTTTCTATATAAGTCATGTACTATGCCTAAGTCGGGGGCTACCGCCCCCCGAACCCCCCGCGCTAAGATGTTCTTTTTTAACGTTATAACGTCCGGCCCCTACAGGTGACATGGGCCGCAATTTTCGACACCAGTCTCTCATGCAAGTCGTTTTCAAACGACTATTTTATGTAAATAATTATTGTTTACTGTTGTGTTGATGCCACAGGCATAAGCTACTAAAGCGATGAATTTTGCTAACTTGAAGTTGACAGTAATCTATCCTATATACTCGAAGATAACAGCAACGCATGGTCACCGTATGCCGTGACTGTAGTTTTTCTCGCGTGTTTGTAGAGTATATTACCAGTGACTTATTGCCGTTTCGCAAGTCCATCTTTTTAACGGTTCGATTAATGTGTGCACGTTCCGTAACACTAGACGATAAAATATTGTAATGATGGCACTGATTCATTATTTTTGTTACAGGTGGCGGACGAGTGGGTCAAACAGTGTCCGACTCTGACGGCCGAATGCACCATTTGTTGCTACGAGATTCACCCGCGCGACGAAAGGATTGTTCTTCCACATTGTCGTCACTTGTTTCATGCGCGCTGCTTTTGCAACTTTTCAGTTTCGACGGTCGAATGCAATCGAGAGCGAGTCAAAGATTTGCTACCTCATCTCCAACTGCAGCAAGAAATCCAAGCACAGGTGTTGGTAAGTTCCGTATGGTATTGGGTAATAGCATTCTTCCACATTGTCGTCATTTGTTTCGTTCGCGCTACTTTTGCAACTTTTCAGTTTCGACGGTCGAATGCAACCGAGAGCGAGACAAGGATTTGCTACCTCATCTACGACTGCATCAAGATGTCGACACCCAGGTGGTGGTAAGTTCCATAGGAATTGAATGATTTGCTTCCCGTCACCGTCCGAGCCATGTTCGGTTCCTGTCTCCCTCGCATAAACTTGTAGGTGAGTCTGGAATCCTATCTCTTATTTCCTTTTCTTCGCTGAGAAGCGAATGCACTGAACGCTAAAACGTGTGTATGGCAAATACGCATCCTCATAGGAGTAGTATATAATAGTTCTTGTTTTACTTCATTTTCTGCTTCAGATTTCAGAACAAATTACTTATTAGGCTGTGATGGTGACACAACCTAAACCATGGCCTGAAAGATTTCAGAATATTTGGTTTTCTTGAAAGAAGCGGTAATCAGTAGGTCGTAAGGCAGGACCAACATATCGGCACACTTTTGGGAAAGTATTAGTGTATATATACATATATAGTTTGAGGACCAGCAGCAGCTTAGGGGCAAAAGAGGCACAATACTACATGTCGCGCTATTGTACCCTTAAGAAGCTTCGATATCATAGCGGGTGGTGACATGTGCCAGGTACACCATGGATGAGACTTTGTAGGAGAATAGCACCAAAGTTGGGCGTCCGCAGTTGGGATAACTGGTCGACAGTGCGACCATACAAAAAGCTCACATGTTTTAAGTGCACAAGATATTCGAGGCTGGCACGGGACTTAGGTGGTCCATCGGGTTGATGGCGAGTATAGTTCTCAACGTTACCATGTTTGAACTTGACTCGGGATTCCGAGGTTGTGCATTCGCTGATAATATTAATCCTATCAGCAGTAGGTTTTATACGCATCTGTCTGAGACATTGGGGCATTGTTGCCGGTTATGTTTGTGCCTTATTGGTCTAAGTCATTGAATTTAGGTTGCTTTATGCTTTTTATAGCTATCACGTGAGTCATTTTATTACAGAAAAAACATTTATAACTTTTATATACCAGTCTCACACTGTGTGGCGACTTCCGGGTATTGAAAAAATGAATATTTTGCGGATTCTTTGAGGTTGGTTGATCCAATTGCAGTCATTGATTGTGACAAAATTATTTGAGCTCGAATTTATGAAATTAGATCCTGAAAATCCAATTGAAACAGAGCGAGCTTATACCGGGGTTTCCTCACATAGCACTCAATAATTCAGAAAAAATCCTTTCCCGTCTAGTGGTAGCATAAATCTTCACCTGGCTGATAGATTTTCGCCCATTTTTATTCTACGCGTAATAGAATGTTGTTGTCGAGATAGCTTTGTGTTTAGAGCTACTTCAATAATTTCCTCTCTTAATTACCAAAAAATCGATAGAATTGGAGTTTTTTTGATTTTTTCCATTTGGGGATATATACCCAAAATTTTTAGGTTATAACTATTGCCAGACATATTGGGTCAAAGCATAGAGGCCGGAATGCGTCAAGTAAGGCAAGTACATGAAGCATACACCGTAAAACCCTCTCTTTATATTGTTAGTTTTCCTAAAGCTTGTGATTATAAACTTCAAGACTATGTATTGACCATTTGAGGAAGAAATAAAGGTTCTATGGTTTTGATACGTGACTAAAATGGCTGTAGCATTGTAATTTGTATTGCTGGTGCATCGTTGTGATTGTACGGTGTTAAAGAACTAAAATCCGAAACCTTGCAATGTTCACGAAGCGGCGATTAGTCGCGCTCGCTTTATTTCACATCGCCGCGCGAATAACTAGTATACATACTTCTGCTTAGGGTCGAAATTGAAACTTAATTCAATACATTTTTTCACTACATTGCGTGGGTATTGTAAATTGGAATTTAATATCTGATGAAATGGTTGAAAAAACTTAACGTAGTAAAATTTTGTCAAAAATTTCTTAATATTGTTCCACCTTGAATAATTTTCTCCATATGGCGCTATCACTATAAACAATTACATCATTATTGTGCAGCAACTTAATGGATTCTGTGAATCAGAATATGTGAATATTGGAATTCTTTTTGGTAGGACAGTACCTTCGGTGGTCGCTATTGCAACAATATTAGGATTTGTAAATGATATTTTTGGCATTTGGGAGCAAATTTTTGTTTCCTATGCCACGTATAGCTTTCCATTTGCGAGAAAATTGGATGTTTTCAGGGGTAACGGTGACTTTTGCTCACGCCATGACCGAATCAGATCTTCAAAATTTCAGAGCAAAAAACAGGGGTTGTAAGAACATTCAATTGTGATTTGACAGTGTATATTTACGGCAGAAACGGGGTAAGCGGAGTTTCCGCAAACAGCGGGCAACGGCAAAAAATCTTTATCTGTCTGTCTTTCACGTGCAACTGTTCTGTATGGATTTATGTATTTTCGCAAATATATTTTTTGCTTTGTAATAGGCTTTGGTTGAGCACGTAGCTTTGTGTTTGCGTTGCTGTAAATATTTCATATCCGAATTTTGCAAAAACCGGCAGTAGACCTAGGTTAAAAATGCGCACAGTATCTTCTCAGCGATGGTAACAAATAGAGCCTTTTTGTCAGAGAGGCCTTTTTCAGTAGCTAGATCCCGGGGAGAGCTCCCAAGTCTGGGTCAATCAGATACGAATTTTGTAATTATTTCTTTTCAAATTCATGATAGACCCTTGAAGACGTGTGTGACACTCATAACACAATACGTTTTTTATGTTTGGTATCACGCGATCGATTTTTCGGGTGTTCAATTTTTAGGCGCCGGGGTTCCGTTATAGGGGAATGGGGCTGATACGTCACATCCGGCCCGCTGATCCCTATTGGCAACCTCTCTCCACAATGTTTGACACCTTAAATTTTTGATTTTGACCTCGAGAGTTTTTATCTCCGCCAACATAACGTACAATTTCAGCTAATTCTGGTGGTTCTTGCCTATCTCAGTCGTAGGATGCAATAATACTGACGCAGTTATGTATAGGAAACGACACATAAATATATAATACATATACAATACATTATATTAATAGAATGTGTATTATATAAATATACACATTATTTGCGCCCCCTAATTGTCAGATTCTGGCCGCAACTCCAAAGTTTCCCGCATTTGTCTTGCCCAATATCTGTTGCGTCTCCCCTCTGTCGTGTCTGATTTTTCTGTTGCCCAATTTTTGGAGGACATGTTTCCAAAATTTGTCCTGCCCAACATTTGTTGTGTTTCCCTTAACTGTCATGTCTGATTTTTCTGTTGTCCAATTTTTGGGGGACATGTTTCCCACATTTATCCTGCCTAACATTTGTTGTGTCTCCCTTCTGTCGTGTCTGATTCTTCTGTTGTCCAATTTTAGGGTGACATATTTCCCGCATTTGCCCTGTCCTTCCCATGCTCCCAACTTTCGTCCTGGCCTCCCAATATTTCTTTTGTCTCCCTTCCAACACCTGATTTGTGTTCCAAATTTGAACAAACAAAATTGAAACAAATTTTTTTTATTTTTGTTTATATTTGGAAGAAATCTTGGGCATAGGACAAAAATAAGCAACTTGTTCCCAAAACGTAAAACTGTGAAAACTAGTAAATTCGAGCGCATCACCCCACAACGAATATAACGTAGTGTGGTATGACTTTCATGCTACTCTTCAAGGGTCTACAATCGCACTTTCTGATTATGCTCATTTCTTTGTGGAATTGCCAGTCATATATTCATCAATTCAGATTGAAGAGGGTCTGGTGACATTTTAAAATCTGGTGAAAAACCGGGGATATATCAAAATTTTAAGAATAGTTAAGAAGTCGGGTGAACGATGGCGTTGTAGAATTGTTTAATCCGTTAAAAATGTCATATTTTTCAACAACATTTGTCATTTTATCATTTCTAAATTGAAAATTTACAGTAGTTGTTCGTAAAGGGCCGGAATGTTTCTATAATTTTCTTTTTTGTGAGTTGCTCAGTATGATGAAAGCAATAATAGTTATATTCTTTCGTACTGTAGGGTCATTCCACGCTACGATGTCCTATTGTCTGAGGAAAAATGACGAATGACTTTTTTGGCTTCGATTATCTTCATTTTTACACCCTATTATCAAAAAACGTGAAGGATTCCGAATTCGAGGTCATTATAGTAAATTTTTTAACCGTTCTGATGCTATGGCTTCCCAAATACCACCCCCTGCTGCCCGGCATGGTACCGTAAAATGGCCTCCGGCATGCCCTTAAAATACTATCTTTGTGAGCCTATAATATGGCACGAACTTAAGTTATTCAAAACCAATTTTCACTGTGAGGGACATCACAAAAGGACATCGTAGCGTGAAATGACCTTGTATCTAATACGGTAGGCGCTAAGTGGCTTAAAGTGTGAAAAACTATGGACGTATGGATGCTAGCCCCGGGCCCGGGGCAACAAATTTAGCCCCTGGCCATGGCAACGTCGAGGTCCCGGTAAACATAGAATTTAGGTGCCGGGGCCGAGGTAAAGGTAAAATTTAGAAATATCCATTCGGAATATTCCAGCGACCAAAGATACTACGACCACCTTTTCTGTAGCCTTTGGCAATGGCTAACCGTTTCCAGAAATTTTGCCTAACGCGGCCTCCCAGTCCGACTACTGTAGCGAAAGCGACCACCTTTTCAGAATATTCTGGGGTCTAAGACCCTATTTCTGAGTCTTTGTATCCCGACTTTATGTCAAATGTTGTAGAGAATGACGTGATACTGGTTTTACGTGATAATCTTGAAGAATAGTAATTAAGCAATGATCTGATTATTGGTATACATGCTAGTGGGGTAGAACCCCTCCCCACGAGGGGGTAACTCTCCCTGTAGCCGACGAAATTTTTTCTGGGTGGGGGTCGGTACGGTAGTGAGGATCTTTTTTTGGTCGCCGGCGTCAAATTTTCGCCTATGACTTCACCTCACTCCGCGGGGGGGGGCGGAGCAGATTCCCAGGGGGATTTCACTCCCTCCCACCCCCTAGCGGCATGTATGTATATGTGGTATGTATGCTCTATATGCGCTGGAAAATCGAACACATAGTGCTTTTCAGCTGGTCCAAGCTTTTCCCCAGCACCGGTAGGCTAGCGCCGACCCCGGTCCTGTTACAACACTATGAAAAATTTTGATTTAACTTGTGATTTTGGAAAGTTTCCCTTTTGATCATTACAGTAAGAAATAAAGGCTGCTGAAATATAGGGTTTTGAAATCCCTGGTGAAAACGACCATTACGTTCGCTTGTTCAATTGCTTTGGAAAATAGTCTCTGAGCCTGGTGGTCCAGGCCCAAAATTTTTTTATCAGATCCAAGTAAGGTTTTGTCTTAAAAATTTCAACATTCTTGACCTGTGTAATATTGCGTCGGTCTGGATATATATCAAAGTTGATCCGGACCGGTTAGCGCCGATCACTAGTGGTAACGTTAAGCGGGTATTCATATGGGGATTGGGGTTACTCTCCTTGTGGCTTCCCCACGATGCCGTCATTGGCGCGCGGAAAACTTTTGCAATTGTAGAAAAACCTTAGCTAGTGAGTAGTGATGTCCGCGAACCTACGGACCTATCTTAAAATATGTGGACCGCAAAACCAGTCTAGACCGTCGAATATTTTCTGTCCGGAACTGTTAATTCCCAAAAAATTTCCAGACTAAATTTTGGTATATATTCAATGTTGCTGTCATGTACCACGGTAACGTATTTCTAAAAACAAGATGCTTTAAACTGTCTCTGAAAATAAGCCACAGCAAATTGGGTGCACTGTCGGATAGCAAACATGTTTGCTAGGTGAAACGATTTTTTACTTAGCCCGGACAGTGGGCCGTTCAGAACCGAAATATTTCGACATTTTGAATCATTAATTTTAGCAATTTCATCAATATTTTTCCGGTAAGCTTATGAGTTTTTAAAAATTGCCGTGGCGTGGATCCTCCCTCGCTTCTCGTCATTAACTATCTACTCTCCTCAGCCGACAGACTTTGACCATCTATGCATTATGCATATACGTAAACGTGTAATTATCATCGTTACAATTTGTGTATATGTACCCATTTTAGCTGCTGCAAAATTTTCTCTAATCTGACCCAGTCAAGTTTACACAAGCGGATGCGCTTCTACAATACCGTTACTGCCTGTCAAAGTGATACCCATATAACTTGAGGGCCCCAGTATTGGTCTGTGCGTGACACTGTTTGTCTCAAATAATTTTGACGGCGTAGGTATGGCATTCCTGGCATTAAATTATACAGGCAATGTTGATAAATTTTTAAAAGCTACAAATTCTGAAAATTTTGGAACTCGGCAAATAGAGGGAAAAATAAAACTGTAAAACCTATGACCTGGGAGAAGCCAAAAATACACCGCGAAGAGTACAAAATCCTTTGAGAGCTATAACCTTTGGCGCGAAAGCCAGTTTATGCTAAAGGCAGCTTAGCTATAAAAACGTCACTCTTGTGGATTTCACTATTTAAAGATATGTGGTGCCGACGACATGTTATTTGTTTTGTGAATGTCTACAATTTAGCGCTTTTGTTTGTTTTTAGGACATTCCGTGTCCAATTTGCCGTACACCAATTCACCTTGATACGGAGCCAACCGAAGACGGATTCCAAACGCCGATACTATGGGAAGAGCCGGCATTTGATGCAGCACCGAAGACACAGTCTGCCGATCCGGCAGCTGCAGAAAATATCAATAGAGAAGAAGGAGACCGAAATTTCGACAATTCTGCAGTAGTTGTTGGAACCAGTACACACGAATCGCATGGTTTAAACACACAGCCTCAGCTGAGTACTTTCGGCGATCCCGTTGCAGAAGAACATCCGCCGCCTGGGTTTGAAAATTGTTCTCGCGTGGAAGTTGGTGATATTCCATTGCACCAAGACGCGTGTGCTGTTTTGATGGACACCAAACTAACAATTACCGATGGTGAATACTCTGAACCTTTGGTAAATTAGTACGATTACTAAAATTATACATTGTTTTTATTTCTTTGGTTATATTGTGTATCTGTATCTCCTGCGAGACTCTTAGTGAAACCAAACTTGGTAGACGTATATGGAGCGCATGAATGTCAATGCTATATTTTCTATGTGCGATGGGGTTTACTGGCGCCCAACGAATTGCTCTGCCCCTCCTCTAAGTAGAATTTGTCATTTTTAGCATTCATATATAGCAGAACGCTTCTTTGCATCCTCACTCACACTGTTGATAGTTTTCTCAAATAGTTAATTTTCTTTTTCGGTTGAGTTGCGACTTTACTTCTAACTGCTGCAGTGGTTGCATGCTTAAGAAAGCTCTCATCATGGCCGACAAACCGTTGATTGTGAATTGGGGTTGAACGTTTAAGAGAGCGTGTCGGCAAACAGGTGAAGTTCTATAAGTCGATTGGTTTTGTTGTCGCTTTGCCACCTAATCGATTAGATGCTGCGCTGATACCGTGGGTTTAGCGTGGAATATTTGATAGCATGATGAAACCATGAATAACACTCAGATAAAACGGAAATGATAGTGAATAACCTCAAATAATAGATGGTAGCCATAATAGCTGTACTTAAACAAATTGGGATATACTTTTTCACAAATACAGACTAGATAGCAGCAAAATTATTCCGGAAATAATTTTCACCCCACAGTTATAGTAACAACTGCAATACGCGATTTTGGCACAAAATTGGTTGTTTTGCTCTCTTACTCAGTTGTAAGAACGTAGTGGAGATTGTGTGTTGCAGGGGTGAAATCTTTTAAATTCCATCTGTATGTGTGTGTGACCGGCCATAACTCAAGAACACCTGAACCGATTTTTATGATCTTGGGCTTATTCGAACCGGCATAGTCGATTTATCGACAAATCGACAAATTTATTTTTTGATTTGTGGTCTGGTTCCGGGGTGAGGGGTCAAAATGTGGGTTTTTGGCCCCATTTTATTACCATTCTTTAAGCTTAACTATCGAATTATTTTCTCTGGATGGTTTTATTTCATAGTAAAATAATAAATGCCGATGCCTCATTTTTTTGTTCTTCGATGAAGGCTCCGGTTCTGGATTTATGGGATTTGAGGTACGGGGGCATGGCTCCCTAATCGTTTCTCGGACCAATTTTTGAAAATTTGTTCTGACGTCTTGGGCAGCTGAAAAGTTTCACTTGGGGGTTTTCGGGCATGGGAAACTCATGGCCGGTGCTGGTTTTGCTCTGCGACCCATGCTTATATGGGTACTGGGGTATGACGCCCCATGGTTCGGGGTCAGACGTCAAAGTGAGGGGTTTTTAGTACCCTTCACGGAAGCAAGGTTATTTTTATCTTAACACTAGAATTTCTTTGGTTGGTTTTATTTCAAAGTAAAAATGATAAATTCTGATGCCTCTTTTTTGGTTTTTCGATTAAGGCTCTGGTTTTGGAGTTATGGGGGTTGAGGTACCCTCGTGGTTCCTCGACCCAAAATTTGAAAATTTTTTCTGACGTCTTGGGCTGCTGATAAGTTGCACCTGGGGGTTTTGGGCATGGGAAACTCATTACCGGTGTTAGTTTTGTTGTAACTTGTGCTGGTATTGTGTGATGTCCATATATAGCGTATCGACGAATGCTATCGAGAGCTGATTTTATGTGCACGCAAAAGGTGTAGGTGTACCTTTGCTTCACTACGTTCTCCAATCTCGATAGAGGTACTAGTTAAAGGAGTTATCAGCTATTGGGCTCTCCAGATTGCGGGGCCTGGCATTTTCAAGTGCGCCCAGGGAAAAACCGAGTGCCCTGGTTCGTGCCTCTTGGCAAAATTTTCAGCGAATGGAGAGCCCAGCGCTAGATGCCAGGCCTGCAATTACAGTAGCTCAGGTCAACTGTACTTTATAAATTTTTATCACGCCAGCTGAGCATTTACCATGTTACAGACGAAAGCAACAAAGCTCGACGTGATTTGGTCTAAAAGTGGGCTTTGTTTAATTGCTGCTTTTGGAAAGTGCGGGCTATAGAGAAAGCTTTTACCATTATATGCCGACGGTTAATTGCAGCCAATGGTAAAAAGATACATATCCACCAGTCCGTTGCTGAGCTATAGTCGTTGATAGAAAAATTAAGATTAGTGCAGTAACCTAGTAGCAGGATGATCTAGGTTTAGCGCCAGTTTGCAATCAATTCGCGACTATTAGTTGCTAATTTGGCACGGTTTATGGTTTGCCTTGTTTGAAGTAGTATTCCCCGATCCCTCTGACTGGTCTGCTGCCGGCCACCCTGGCGACGGCGAGGTACCGCGTCGCACCCACCACCCCCGCCAGCCGGCTTATCCCCGTCTGCGAGGCCGAAGGACAGCGCTTCTGTTCTCCTGCATCGTGGACCCAATTCCTGCCTTGGAACCTCAGACCTCGGGCATGTATGTTTATTACTGTCTTAGTCTTTCGAAAATGGGGATCGAGGTTGGTTTCCTTATTTCGTTTTCAAACTTCTAAGTTTGGGCTAATTTTAATAGTGAAGGTGGTATTTTCAATTCGAAAAGACGAGACATGACTGAAATCGGTGTTCTGCCTACTCAAGTGTACATGTATTGGGAACATTTAAGCCGCATGGGCACCGTTATTGCCAAGTTACACTATGTAGTGACAACAAATTTGCTCTAATAATGATATAGAACCGGGTCGTACTTCTCATGTATCGTCGAAAATGCAGTACGCGCCAGAAATGATTGTCGCCTTGCTAGCATGGAACAAACACCAATCGAGCAGCGGTCATTTCTGTCGGGCACTGTACAACTAAAAGCGTAATCCTCATCTATTCATAGCTAGAAAATAATTGTTTCACCCATGTGCGGGCGTCAACGAGTTGTATGTGTTATTCTAAAATCTAAATCAGCTAAAATTTACTAAATTGGCATAAAAAAATTAACCATTGAAAAGAGCATTTAAAATTTTGTTTACATACCGGTAAGGAAATTGATGAGTTTGTGCAAACGGTGAGCGTTGCACACGTCTGTACTAAACAGTTTACAATATTTCTATTTTACCGAAAATATTGCCATCGCTTCCAGGTACATTTATTTAGTCATAAATAATTCCAGATTGAAATTCAGCCAATTCCTATATCGCCGTTGGACCAACCGCTATATCCAAGAGCCAAATCTGAAGAATTCTTGTCACAATGCCGTTCAGATGAGTCTAGTCCATCGAAATGTTCGATTGCTCGCGGACGCGGTCGTTCGTCAGCGTTAGCTGCAAAAGTGACCTCGCCACGGGTTTCCGATCGGATTTCACCCAAAACAGAAGAAGAACACGATGTTGCTGATCCTGATAATAATTCGGCTACGAAACAAGAAGGCGTGTGTGATAATTTGTTACCTCTCGATATGTCGATCGGTGTCGCCAATACCCGGCCCACGACTGTTGATACTGTAGTTGTAGTTGGAGAAAATGATGTTAATGGGGTGCCGTATTCGTCCTTGATAAGAAGCGACAACAACACTAAACGTTTGACTTCTGTCTACGGTGGACGCGGCCGTGCTAAACGCGCTGAAATTCGAGGCGACGACGATGATGTTGGTAGTAATAGGCCGAGTGGCTTACAAAGCTCCAACGAAAAGTGGCAGAGTGCCAATTTTGGACACGGAGATGAAAAAGCGGAACTCCCTAAGCCACACCAGCAAGGTATGCAGGTAAGTCAGGTGCCTTCGGGTGATAAAGATAACATAAGCAAGTCTGGGTGGCCGCAACTTAAGCAGCAGAGTGATGGCCGGAAGAAGGAAAATGTGCGAGCATGCGATTATTCTAATCATTCCGTTCATGCCAAAAATATAGGTAATGGTTTCAAACATAGTCCTGGTCCGCGTGATAAGCAGTGTCGTGTAGTCCAGAATTTTGGCGTCCAGTCGGAGCGAAGAAGTCGCGACGAATTTTCACGGAGGATTGAGCAACGAGAAGCCGGTGATAACATTACTAGACAACAATCTAGGCAGGCTCATAATATGAGTGCTTTGGTGTCAGCTTCGGCGAACGATGGTGGAAATTTTACTGCGAGAGACGAAAGAGAAAATTATATCGTCGAAGGAAGTCTTCAACACAATTATAGGCGGAGCGGCGATGGTAAATCGCGGTCTCGATACAGAGACATTCCAAAAGGAGGTACGAAGCCTGTCGCCCGTATCTTGCCGGACAGACGCATGGACGTTAGTGATACTACTCAGGGGAGGTTCAACAATGAATTGAAACCACATATCGCGGCTGACAACGAACGTTCAGCTTCAACCGTAGCTGCTGTACAAACAGAACATGTTGTGATTCAGGAATCTAATAATACGGCTGCGCAAGCCAACAGTGGTGACGGATATAGTAAATATCCGCCTTCACGGTCAATAATTGTAGTTAATAGCAGCCGAAAGCGATGGAAATTTGATACTAACTGTCATACTGGATCACGGTCTAGCTGGAACAAGCCTGAGCAGATACAGTCGTCAAGTTTTCCTCATCCTCCGCATGTACGGCGTTTCGATGGTAATGGTAATAGTAGTAGTCACAATAATTTTGGTCGAAAATGGGATACAAATGATGTCAATGGGTCCTCCAGGTTGAAAACTACTGGGGACAGTGCAAGTACGAAATCGGATATGTTAAGATTTGACAAGCATACAGATATACCTGACCATGACAAAAATTTGGAAAGTCCCAACTCCAGTAATCACTATCAACGCGAATGCCGTTCGACGTCAGTCAGTACTAAGGGGCATAGCTTTAGGAACGCCCCAGTAGAGAATGTTGTGAAAGCACGAAGTCATCAGTGGGAAAGCCGCAACAATGAACATACGACGGCGATGAATGAGGGTTCCCAAGCTCGAAATACCCGATCCATATCTGGAAACGGATTTGACAAACAGAAAGGCGACACGCTACACAAACGCAGTGATAAGGAGCCTAATCGGAAACGGTATAGTCATGACAACAATAACATCATCCGTAAACCTCGGCATATGGGTAATAATGAAAAGAACGTTTGCGGTTCCGACACTAACAGTGTGCGTCCAGCGGCATCGCGAAGTTTAGCTGGAGCTCAAGATAATTCCCCTGCTAACGAAAACTATAGGCGTAGTACGACAAAGAAGTCAGGATTTTGGGAACAGGCGGAATGAAAATGGAACAATTCAATGCTCACTTAGTTAATCCAGGAAGCGATGCCAGCGCGACTATTTTGCTTTTTGTTCTCTTCGCTCAGCCGTCTGAGGAAAGGATTTTGTAACATTATTTTGTTCCGTAAAAATAATATGAGTTAAGTATCAAAAATAAGGTATCCGGTTGTCGCCTGAATACAACGATCATTTATTTGTATATACTTACTGTTTTGGGGCCAGTTTCAAGTTTCCACCGCGTATAATGCTCAGTCTCACCCCCTATTTATATTTGTAAAGTTATATCCATCTAAGCATAAACATAATCTAAGCTCACCACTGAACATCAAATTTTCGTCCTACGATACTCATGTCGAGTTTTCCATTTTATAGGAAAATGGGCAAATCCTGACGTGATTCCATATTCTGAGTTCCGCGTTCGCAGAATAAAAAACTCTTAACTATTTGTGAATGTTTTTTTGTAAAATAAGAGCTTGATATATGGAACCGTGATTGTGACCATTCGTAGACATTGGAACATGTTAATTTGTAAAAGACGTAGTCTGCACAAGTACTTATAGAATTACTTCTGCGTACTTGTTCATTTTGGTTCCAGATAAAGCTTTTTGGGTTTTAGAATGTTGACCATTTTATTTAGCGTCTTAACAAAACTCGACACTTCGGGTTTATGCTTAAATCCGTGGTTGCAATGATTATGAAGTGATGATAATTTGAACAGCGATGTGTACCGTGTCATAGCGTTGGAGTATATCGACCGTTTTTTCCGTAGCGTGCCATCTGTAACTAGAGGTATTGGGATTTTGTCCAAATTTAAATTAAAGAATACAAAAATAAAAAATGTGTGTTACAGTAAAATATGTATAAATCGAAACTTCTTCTAAATTAAGCCTCAGTGGACTATGTAGGTACACCGTTGGACCAAAGGTTAACGTCTGTTTGCTCAAATTAAATTTTTGGCGTAGTCGGCCCGGATAGATATTATTGGTATATGGATAATTAATTAATCATTTGATAAGTATGACTTGTAATAATAATTGCTAATAGTAATAACTAGTAAAGTTAATAAATTTCAAAAAGTGTATCGGAGCAAACTGGTGACTTTAAAATTTTTAGAAAATTAGCTAATTGGCATACACGGCCAAGTTTTAGAGCTTCAGAAATCTCATGTTCGTGATCATCGACATCGAAATCACCCGTACGCAATTTTTTCATTTCCGAACACTTTGAAAATATTAAGAAAATTAGCTAATTAGTAACTGGCTAATTAACTAAGTAGCATGTTTTTAACATCCTCGAATAAACACCAGATTTATAATCAGCATGGCAAGATGTAGTAAACACACCGCACCAAAATAATATGTACTATACGCGCCAAAATAATAGATTTACACTAATTATTCATTGAAAAATAAGCGATGTTTGTTTGAAAATGCTAAAAATAGTTTAATACGCGTAACTACAGTACTCGCCAGAAAGCACCGTCGCAAGCCGCGACCGAGTGGCTCTCTGGAAACTATTTTAATTAATAGTAAATTCTAATTTAGAACAAGTTTTATTTCAGGCGAGCGAGATTCATTTTTGGCGGGTATTATGTATAATTAGTTAATTTCAAACAAATCGGCTCTGTAGTTATTGAGGAGTTCGACTAACCGACTGACAGACGGTGTCAATTTTACCCGCTCTGACGTGTACAAAAACGCTTCGCTCCGCTCAATAATTTATAATCGCTCAATGGTTAAATTGGTCTGGTTTAACGTTATAATTTGGATTTAGTAACTGACTGTTGTAATATTGTTCAAATAATCCTTTCTGCTTTGTATGAACTATAATATATTGTCGGTATCAGTAGTGTGTCCATCTATATACTCACCACAATTGACCGCTGCTAGCTCGTTGCTTGGGGAAAACAAAATTTTTTTTCAAAATTTTACAGTTTGTTTTTGTTCGGTCGTTGTTCGCTCATTCATAAGGCGACAGTCAATTATGGTGGGTGATTGCTGTGGTTCAATGCGCCATCATAGCGAGTTGCCGCTCGTCGGGTGAAAGACTAGGAACCGTAGTGAGAAATACGAAGTACTTTGTTAAAGATTCAGCTTTCGAGTGGGAGGTTTGGGGCGACCGCCCCCCCCCCCCCGACTTAGTTCTACGACAATTCTATTAAGCCGTCTATGAAATGTGAAGTCTAGTGGATTGCTGGGTACTTGGTCTGTATGCCCAATGCCAACGATTCGACCAAGTATACACTGTGATAGGTTTAGCAGCCA
The DNA here is from genome assembly GCA_030248225.1 of Trileptium ribeirensis. NCBI lineage: Eukaryota > Metazoa > Nematoda > Enoplea > Enoplida > Thoracostomopsidae > Trileptium > Trileptium ribeirensis. The sequence continues at coordinate 38,629 of JASANE010022887.1, forward strand.
CTCCATTCCTCTTCAGTATTTTAGGCGCTAATAGTACTGTGTATTATATTATCTAACAGAGCTCACACGGGTCGACATTTTCTGAGCACTGCCGACGGAATGTATACCATACACAGACTATACGGTGTCAGGTATAACACATAAGATAGATTGTTAAATTTTTGAGTTAAGGAACCCAACAAGTTTGTGAACATTATTTGAAATGGTAAATTATATATCATCAAGTAACTTTTTTAGGTTATTTCGGGACACGTACGGATTAGCTATCATCTACTCAATCTCAAAGCATAGCATGTAAAGCGTGCAATTCGGGGAAACTGTAAGATTGGTTTGTGATGGTAGTTGGAGATTAGGCGGGGAATTTGTAGGTCAATCGATGTAGCCAAATGAAAATTTTGCTGCGCTGGTATTTGGAAGCATTTAAGGTATCTATATTGCTGCTAGAAGTCGACTAGCAAGGGAAATTATTTGGGTTTAGAAGAGATATAGAATTCGCTTTGGGAACCAGAGATGCACCCGGGTCACCATTTTACGGCCAAGTGATCCACTGGCCCGGTTACGGTAGTAACCTAATGCTCAGGCTATTTTCCAAAGCATCTGATGCATACTCTGCAAATTCGTAGAATAAACGGTGTTGGAAAAAAGTTTAATATATCTGCTTGGCATACTGCAATTCCGGAGGGATTAATTAGGTTTCGCTAGCGCTTTAGCCAGTCCTGGACAAAAGTAAGTTTTGAAGTGAAATGTTTGCCATTTTCTGTGTTTTGAAAGCCGTTGCGTCGTCTTTTGACGTCGATTTTACGCTACGTGCAAGCAATTTGGAAGTGTTAGCATATGAAACGGATGTAAAAAAGTAGAAGTGACAAAGTCAGATTTTCAAGCTCTGGATCCGACTTGCTCTGCCTGAACTATGCCCGTGTTGGCTCGGATCTCACAGACAGATATTAGGATCTGTCTTAGCTCTGCTTTTCATAACACATGTTCCACCCGACTCGTTTCTTCCGACGGAAAGTCAGTCTCGACCCGGCTCTTAGGCTCCTTCCTAATAATAAAAGTGTGCGATTGAATAACATAAAAAACTTAATTTACCAACCAACAAACTGTATGATTAGTTATTTCTTGAACTTTTAAGAAGCGACCCCAGCTTTTCCAAACACTAGGCTCCGACAGGTCTTTGGTTCTTTAGACATCATGGCAGGGTAGACTCGACTGTCTGCCCCAGAGTCAAGTAAGCATAGGGCAAAAATTTTTATCTAGTAGAAGCGAACACATATATATTTACTCTTTATATTTTTTGTGCAGCATCACAAAGACCTCAACCAACCTTCTATCAATCCAGCTACTACGAATCTAGTGCGCTCGTCTTCGCAGAGCTTGGTTAACGTGCATTTGAGTTGCTAGTGTATTTCGTCTGACGAGCTGAGCATATAAAGAATTAAGCAAAAGGCTCTGGTCTGTTTTATTGAGTACGATGCAACTGAGAGCAACTGTAATTTTCGATACTGTCACTTGTCCGGCCGCTACAATATATATAGGTGTGTGTCATTGGTATTAAATAAAAACACGACAAACTGACATGGATGCTTTCAACACACACTTTCCCAGCACAGTGAAGCTACGAGGAAGTTAGCAGCAATCGAAAGACTGATTGTGTTAGCTATGGATTTATAAAGTTAGTAGGTAATGCGCCGGGTTGGGCTACGGGCTTTCACTATATTTTAGCATTGAAATTAAACCTGGTCAATGCGTGTGGCCCGGTTTACTTAGTGACCCCGGAGACCTGGTCGAAAATGGTTACCCAGTTCCATCTGTGTTGAGAGCCTGTGCGCAGTCGCAGCGAAGAACTTGTCTATGCCTATCAGCAGGAACCCATTGTGTTCTGGTCAGCAAAACACCATGGGTCCTTGCTATCTGTTATACTTCAAAAAATTTTGCTTATTACCAATCAAGAGTGGCCTTGCAACATTGTGGGGTGTGTTATTTTACTGCGGCGGACACTTTAACTTAAACTATTGGAAATGTATCAATTATTTTTTGTTTACTGACTTTCGCTCGTTCTAAATGTGTCATATGACCCATTATGTATACTAACACTCGTTCATCATTTATAAATGGCCTATTAAGTAAATTCTCAGTCACAGTCGTTGTGGTGTAGTGTTGGTTTTGTTACGAGCGAAACGGTCAAATATCTGTTTTATATAAGTTACATATTGCAGTCTAGTTTGAGTTCTATTAGTTGCCTCATGTAGAAGTCCAGAGAGTGCTTTACTATTCGTATTATTTATCCATTAAATTTTAAAATGCTGCTCGATTAATTTCCTTTTTTAAGTTTGTTTCAGTGTTATAGGCCCATTAACATGTTCTGTGCTACTTGATATTTATGCCTGCCGCTTTTTGCGAAGGATTTAGTATGGGTTTTTACATAACATACCATTTGTGATTAACGGGTGTGACAGGGGGCGTTTGTGGTCCTTTTGGTTGCTAAATGGCCGTTGTGCTTTAGCTCCCGGGCTTCTTCTAAAGTGAAGAGTAACGCGCGCGGATACACGCAACGCGGTATGCCGTCTTTGCATAATGTGTTGCAATATGCGGTAATGCTAGCTGGCAGATTTAGGCATGCCATAATGCAAAATGGCACATTTAAGCACGAGAAATGGTTGAGAGATTCTGGCTACCCAGAGTCACATATTGAGGTTCTACACCACTGTTTACGATATCTAAGTGGACGTGAAATACAGGTATTTGGAACATCCGATCCAGTGTAACATTGCCTACAAGAATTACCTACAATTTAAGGCGTTACGTTTAGTTATTGATGTCATAACTATGTTTTGTAGCAGTTGCGCGTCTCCCACTTCTGCTTTATGAATAGTTTATTAGAAACAAAAAACGTTTACCTTTCGCAGCAAATAGTTTTTACTGCCGCTATTTCATTTTTGATATCGACGCGCAACATGAGGATCGTGGCTTGACAGACGTTCGAGAACCAAGTATTGTGAGTATGCTTAGTTATTATCTTGCGCATAGGGTATAAGTGTGAATAGACAGGGTTAATACCTCCATCCTAAATTGTGGACCCGCTCAGGCCATATTTACCTCTCAGCGGAACTATCTACCCCTAATAGGAGACGAGTGTTGGACGCCTATGGTCTGTGTTGTTATTTAGTACGATTTCCCCACAAACCATTTCATTAGTTTGGCTGCTGCAATATAGTATTCCATTCGGCGGTTGTGTTGTTATAGGCATCCGTAGGTCAGCGGGCCGGACACTGCTGATGATTATTTCCGTGAAGACGCTCGGAACAATCATAATTTAATGGCTGTCTGTATTTTAGGCTTTGGCTAAAACAAAGATAAATACTATTCTCGCAATTTTCGCAGTGTCTGGTGTTTGGAACGTGAACAGAATGCCTTGGCGCCGAAATCCTGGACGAAAAGCTAGGTTAATGACAACGGTTCCGGGTGGTGATGCTGAAGTCGGACAAACTTCACCTCACAACAGGGATAAACGAGAGACAGTTGCGGAATCGATGCACGAAGACTCATTTGTTGAGCAAGGTACTGCTGCTACGACACCTGCTACTGCCACTACAAGTACCATGGAAATATCTTCAGCTAAAGATATTGGAACTACTGTTTCGCTGTATTTCGAACAGAAGCCTTCGTGTTCAGCTAGCAACAACCACAACAAAGACGGCTACACCCCAGATGCTGAGCTGCCGACAAAAGTTGTCACGGACAAGCCCAGTCGCGCTGTTCGTAGTTGTAGGTAAGTGTTTTTAGTTGCCTTCGATAGTTGCTGAACCCAGGCGGTCTTGTGTGAAAACTGTTGATATTTTGTGAAGTTATTAAAACAAATTTTTCCGCCTTTCACCACGATATAAGTTTAGGAACAATACTGGCGATCGACCATGTTTCAAGTAAGCGTCAGTGAAAAGATTTTATTCTTGGCGACCGAATACCACTACGTGTGGTGAAATTGTCAAAGTGCAGCAGCAGCTAAATATTTTTCGGACTACCGATGATGAGAGTTATAAGTCAAATTTATGACCTGTAAACATTGGTATGGTGCGAGAACGCGCGTGTTATCGGCATCCGACTTGGGTACACAAAATATTCTACTTACAACAGACTGTCGCCCCCCACGAGCAAGCAAAAATGACAAATTATAAACTTTTAAAGAAAAGTTTTATTTTCCCCAATTGACAATTGAGAGAATTATTCAGATTGAGGGAAGTTTGATAGTAATTTGGGGATTATTCTTACAACAATTCAAGGCGCGAGCAGTGGTTAGTTGTTGTTGTGGCGTCTGCTGTTGCCTGACATTAATTTAAACGATTTCAACAATTTCACTTCAAAATCCTACTCCTTTATATTTTTAGAGTGTTGATGACTACGACGACAAAGGATCGTTCTCCTCAATGAGGAAGTCGCAGCAGGGATGTGTGTATATAGAGCGGTAATAGGTCTAACTTTACGCACACCTTGTACTGTTTAGCTCAGTGAAATTTTATGAATTATAATAACAATTGAGCATAAACTTTTGAAAAAGACATGGTGAGTAGTAAGTAGCTTCAGTTTTATTGGCAATGATTGACTTAACATACTGCCACAGCTACAAATAATTGCAAAATAATCGGCTGAAATTTTGATAGATTTGAAATAAGCGAATTTCGATGGATTTAGATTTTGGGGTTGTTATACAAATAATGTAAAATTTATGGAATTTTGATTAATTTCGAGTTAACAAAAAGCTCCATCGTTTCGATTATATATTTATTCTCGGTCGGGGCTGTATGTATACACGAGGAAGAGCTTGGGCAGATATAGTATCCGGCGCTCGACTAAAATACTGTCGCTGGCCCACAAATTTTTACGCATCTACGCGTGGTTTTCCCACACGCCGCAAACATGTGCGCGGAAAATCCATGGCAGTTCATATGTTCACTATCTGGAGAAAATTCGAGCACGGCAGCAGGGAGTGGCGGAACAATTCAATTTCTTCACATGGTTTTCATATAGTTTGTGCTGTGTCTACTCGTTTTCGGCAGTTTTTATTAGTTAGAGACCGTAACAGCTTTATAACCTCTCCCCAAGGTTACTTCCAAGTCTTTCAGGTTGCTCAGTCAATATGTTTATTTTGGTGTGTTCTGGGTAATCATGATTAAAAACCGAACTTGTGGGGTTTTCTCTGTTGGTATGATAATTCACTGCCTTTTCTGAGATCATAAATATGGGTGTGTTCACATTATATCCGCTTTGTTCCGATCCCATTTGCACGTGTATTGTACGCACACGAGCGTGTTAATATTACATCCGATTCCAATCCTATCCGAAAGAAAATGGACAATTTTGTGGATTCGGAATCGAATAGGGTAGTGTGAAAATGCATATACATACACACGTATACGGTAAGTGTCCAGTTTACTCCTATCGGATGGGAACGGATGCTGTGTGAACACGGCCTAAGTCGATTTCAATTTATCGGCATTAATAAGACGACACTAATATAAATATTGCCTAGAATTTACGTTTCAATTACGATAAAAACTAATTTGTTTCGAAATCGCGCGAAGTTTTGTTCGATTTCGATCGTTTTCGTGTAAACAAAAAGGATCGTTTGTGATTAATTTAGTGAAGTTTGAACACATCAAACAAAAATTGTGTAACGATGAATAATAAAATCTTAGTTTGCGTATGATAATTTCGCTTTAACGAAGATCGTTCGATTTCGTCTGCGTTCGACTTTAGATGCACTTAATTCTGATTTTAGCTGTAGTTTCAGGGAAAAGAGAACAGTGAAGGCGTTATCAGCGAAACGTCAATGCTTGGCGGAGTTACCGGAAATGTCGCCGGCACTAACCACAAAGAAAACAAGACGTTCTTGGCGCGACGAAATGGCGAATGAGAAATGTGATTCGACTGGGTTGCATATTGTTGGCTCTGGACGATCTCATCCTTCAGCGACTGATCAAAAGCAGCGTCGTATGAATCGGAATATTCGTGCAACTGGAAGCAATGGCTTAATTCAGCCGTCGAATAGCAAAACTTTGATGAGCTATGAAGATACGAATGATGCCGCAACTACTACTGAAGTTGAGGTAAGCTCTAAATTAATCCAATATTATTGCGAATGGGCTTATTGCGGTCAGTTAAATAAATTGTGTTGGCGCTATTTTATATTTGATTGTTTTTATAGCCGTGCTAGGGATCCTTCTCCTCCCCGAAGGTGGCACAGTCTAAGCGTTGGTCATTTGGGGATAATAGCATTTTAGCATCCATATATTAGTAAGGTTGTTATAAACTATCAGAGTCTGACTGAATTTATTTCAGCACTGTGCAAGCTTCGGTATAGTATTGGGTACCTAGCGCATACCGTGAATATTTAATTTTAACTACATAAGATGCCTTTTCCACATTTCACTATTGTCGTGACTGCAGTGTTAGTACCCGAGGACGGTATTGCCCATTTTTTTGTGCAGCATTCAGCGTACAAGCTGTCGAAACCAGATAAAGCGACGCTAACTCTAGCTGCGATTTCCACGAAACGGAAGATCATCACCCGTATTGTAAGTACGACTTGGTGGCTTTGATTTTTCTAATCATACGTTAGATCCATTATATAGTCTGCCATTGACTAAAACCGGAAAATTTCCAAATTTATAAATAACTTTCAATAGTAATTGCAAATGTTCAGGCGTTATGTATTTTTCACGTTCCTAATTCTTCCGTATTGGATTCATATCATGGAGACGCAATTGTTTTCATTACCTGGCTTTCCCAAAGCCGTGGGGGCGGACTCTCCACCGCTTTTCGGCCCCCCTATGACCCGGCCCTCTGCACGCCGAAAATTTTAGCGCCGCTCACTTCGATGGCTCCAAAAACGCTGGATAAACGTTCATTTTGACAGTTTTCACATCTTTTACACGTATCCGAAGAAACCCCTCCCATATCGTGCCTCTCTTCCCGGTCCAGGAGCCAAGTCACATTTAGTACTTCCGAACACATATTAAATACTTGTTTTAGCCATCTACGTACAAGGAACGTTATTAACTTCCAAAATTTAAAATTTTCATAGCCAGAATTTGCTAAACATGACCCCCTTCACCTAATAACTTATCCAGTGTAGATTTAAAACAACTTAATCAACTTCTTCAATACGCTAAATAACCCTACAATCCCATCATTCATCCTTAACAAGCAGGAAATCAACCTAAACGAAATAATTTTAAAATTTTCGCTTTTTTATAAATTTTTAAACGACTGCTCACAACTAAAAACGTAAGTTTAAAACAGGCCGCTCTCACAAAAATTGCATAACAGAAAAACTGTACACAGCTCCCGATTTGACCTATAATGTTGGGAAACAGCTTCAAATGGTAAAAAAGAAAAAGTCTTAAAGTATGTAGTGTCCAATGGAGCCGCGCAAATGCAAAGTTAGATACACAATAGTTTATTATATTTCATTGCGCGTTGAATAAAAAAATTGCGAAAATCGATCAGTAGAGTGATGACTTATGAGTGATACAGACACACAAAAGAATTTTTAGGCAATTAAATGGTATTTGAGGAAATTCTGTTTGCTACACTCGCTTTGTTAAGAAAATCTTATATTTTTGTATTTGCCTTTTTCCCTGAACGTTAATAAAACTTAGTATTGAAAGATGCATATCAGAATAAGTCATATCACATCCTGGATCTTATGTACAAGCGGCTTCCTTACCAGAGCGGCTACAGTGCACGACGTGAAAACATTTTTTAAATTTTGTCTAGGGCATTCTGCCTGGACTTCTTTTCTGTTGTGGCTATTCGACAAACTTCTTGTTATATCGTCTCGTTCATATCGTATATATATAAAATTTGAATCTTTGTTCGATGTTCGTTTAAAAATTTTCGAATTTTGTTTAAAATATGTCCCAGTTTTTGTACGGCATCTGTTCGAAATTTTTTATCGCGGCGCGGTTTTTTAATTAATTGGAGAACTGTTTGAAGCTTATTGGAGACGTGTTTGCGAATTAGTAAATTCTGTTCAATCTAGTTTCGACGTTCGTTCGTTCAAGGCGCAAAAGGTATTTGTTGCGAGTAGTGTAACAGCATAAAAACGTACGTGAAGCGCAAACAAGATTTGTCATGTTTGTCACGGAGTTTTTTTGCGTTTCATTATGAACGAATGTAAACGCAAACAGACGTTGTAATGCTCGTCTATAAAAGTTCGTGAGGTCGGGCATTGGCGGGTCTATTTTTTGGGGGTGTCAGTACCGAAAAATACGCCTTTAGATGTTAAGCGCTTTTTTCGCATTATATTTCAATCTATTGCATTATGTACGACGATTATATATATTGCATGTTATATACTATTGCAACTGCATTATGTACGACAAAACACGTAATTATACAAATATAACGAAGAACAACGAACTACATACAACGCACGATGTATTTAGCCAACTCGAATTATAGACAAATTTGATTTGAGAGATCATTAACCGAAAATTTTCGGGGGATGGAGGAGACGTTTAGAGGGCTGGCGCGGCGGGTTAGGTAGTCGACCACCTGCCTTTCCTCCTGTGAGAAAGCTTTTCCACTGTAATGCGGCAAATAAATGGCAAACACTGTTGTGTCGTTTGCAATGTGTTCTTTGGATTTTAGGAATCACTAAGGCCCCTGTGAGCTTGTTTTGCATACCTTCGTTAATTCCTTGTAAGCTAGATAATGTGGGATAGTACGATCCTGTAGCATAATTGAAACGGAGCTAGCGAAGCGCGCGGAGTTTCCACTGGGTGCGCTAGATGGAAAAATCGTAAATTCTTTGTCTGTTTCTGTAATTCATCTCATTTTCGGATGGATAGGTTTGGGTAAACTTTTATTCTATAGCAAAAGTGCTCCTTAGTTGGAGGCGAACAGCTCTGAAACCATCTTCCGGGCAATATGGCAAAACAGGATTTTAAGAGTTCTCTGCCTAATCTGGCCATACGGGTATCAGTCTTTCGCAGCCCATATCTCGCGACACATGTTTCGCATCTCAAATAGAGACCACAGAATTACAGAATATCGACATACTACTTTGCCGACTACGACTTTTGTGGGGGTCCATATATATGGTTCATCGACCTTTTGCCATAAATAGCGAATTTTCAAATATTACCGTGTTATTGCTTATGTTTACATTACAATGAGTACCTATTAGGTTATCAGGCACGCTGGATACGATCGCTTTGCTATTTACAGTTCAGTTCCACTATATTATACCTTTCCTCCGGATTTCAAGGGTTTTCTAGTCGACGAACCCGATTTCCAAAATGCAGTGCGTTTTCATTTGCGTGATTATGTATTGCGCGCATTTCGTCAAGAATGGTTTATGTATAGTTATTTTTTAAGTCTAAATACAAAAGTTCGGTTAGTTCGTATCCACGGTGCATTATCTAATGGGTCAGTGAATCCGATTTTTAGAATATAATCTGTCTTCAGTTGTTTGGTTACTTATTGCGTATAAGTCATCAGTAACTATCTATATAGGTTTTCCCGTAGGCGAAATACGATGGTCTGCTTATCTAGAGACCAGCACAAATAGTTGATGCGTTTTAAGTTATTTTCGGTGGAATTAGGATCGGTGAGGTTTTAGGGTTTTTAATGGGGTCAAGGTTCAAGAGGTTTTGGGATGGTATATTCATCAAATACTGCCTGTTATAAGTAACTAAACAAAATTACTTAAAAATGAAACCACGCTTGCTCCATTCTCCCTCGCTTGCGAATTAATTACTTAGATGGGATGTATCCGGTTATTATTATGTATTGTGCATTTTAGGACAAAACCCCGATTGCTGCTCTGCTACATCAGACTGTGGGCAAAAATCCTAGACAGCAGCTAACCAACACAAAACGTAGTTCGATGAAGCAAAATACGAAAACTAAGTCGATCAAATTCACTCGAGTACCACGACAAAGATCGTTGCAACAGCAATTAGGTTCCAACTCGTCTGATGATAACGAGCAAGGCAACGTGGCAAGCGAACAGTCAGTCGGTTCCAGCGATGGTTCAGCAGAAGAATCGTCGGAATGGGAAGATGTACAGGGTAAGTGACCCATGGTTTAGGGCTTTTATTTTTTTTGTATTTTGAACTGTACATTTAGTTACGGACAAAAGTGAGTGCACAGAAATGGACGCAAAGGTTTGAAATTACGTACGTTCACGTCCAGAAAAATTGCGTTCGTCCGTGTCTATACTTAATTTTGCCCGTGTCTGTGCTTATGAACATGTTGCGAAGAAATATAATACCCAGATTTCGGAAGTTGATTTGTACGGATCAGACAGTGAATACTAGAGATAACTATATGGTGTAATAGAGAATAAATATATAAAAGCTAAAAATATTGCGAGCTTGATAGTCTTCAGCACTCTTAAACATGAATCGACGATCGAGCAACTATTTCTGTCGTTACGATACGTATTGTATTTCAGAGCTAGAAGACGACCAAAATGGGAAAACGGATCTATTCAGTAGCACAAAAAACAGGGCTGTCACAACAAATCAAAGAAATACAGGTGACTCAATCGTGTCGAAGGAATATGCCGACGATCCTATTGAAATATCGATTTCAATTGCACCAAAGCCGACCAAGTGAGTTGTAGTTGGTAGCTACGTTATCATTGTTGAAACGGAGCGGGCGGAGTTTCCACTGAGGGCGCAAGGTGGAAAATCGTGAAAGTTTCTTTTTTGCCTGTCGCTGTCATTCACAATTCACTTTCGGATAGACGGATTTCGACAATTTTTTGTTCGATAGCAAAAATGACGACCATGTTCCCTTTAGTTGAACACGAACAACTCCGACCTTTCTTCTCGGTCAAAATGGCAAAGTTTTAAAGGTTCTTTGCCAAATCTGGCCATACGGGTACCAGTGTTTCGCAGCCCATATCTTGCGACACAGGATTCGCATCGAAAAATGGTACCATCATGCAAAATCATCTCATAGGGATCTAAACCATTGCTGACTACGACTTGTTGTGGGACCACTTTCTGTGCGGCTGTGGGCCCGAATATGGTTCATCGACCCTTTGCCAGAAATATTGATGTCTGAAATTTCACATCGTTGTTGCTTGCTGTTACCTTGCAATGAGTGCATATTAGGTTATCTAGCCCGCTGCCTAAGATGTTTTGCTTTCTGTAGTCCAACTTGACTATATTATACCTTTTCTTGGAGTCTCAAGGGTTTTTGGTCGAATAACCCGATTTCCAAGATGTAGGGCGTTTTCATTTGTTTATGTATAATTGCGTGCAGGGCATCAATAATGGTCTATGTATTGGTATTTCTTAAGGTTGAATACAATAGTTTTGGTTATGTAGTGTCCATGGTGCATTTTGTGACTTCATGGCGTTTCAATGGGTTTAGGGTTATTGAACCCGATTTCCTGAATAGAGTTTATCTTCAGTTGTTTGGTTACGTATTGCGTGTACAGCTCCCCGACAATTGTCTATATAGGTTTTTCCGTAGGCTGAATACGATGGCTTGCTTGTAGACCACCACAAATACTTGATGTGTTGTAAGTTGTTTTCGGTAGAATTAGGATAGGCGAGGTTTTAGGGTTTTCATTGGGGTCAAGGTTCAAGAGGTATTAGGATGGTATATTCATCAAACACAGCCTGTTACAGGTGATTAAACAAAATAATTTACTTAAAAATAAAACCACGCTCGCTCAGTTTCACCCTCGATTGCGAGCAACAGAGTTGCTTAGATACCTTGCTGTGGTTTTTTCGTCACGGGTACTGGTCAAAATATATAAATTTGAAGCTAACATGATAGGTCACGACATCAGAGAACCTCAACATGAAGCCAGATTAGAAGCCGAGCTTTTTATGTCCAACCTGGTGCTCATGGTTATCATGTTCACGGGAGTTATCCATTATCCAAAACCTACAAACTAGTATATTTTCTACCAAGCTATGCAGAGTGTAACAATGTGTAGCGTGATTTCGCACGCAAGCTAACATGGATTATTGTGATATTGTGCTCTTTATGGAGTACATAATTATGTTCCTGAGATCCATTTTAAATTGTTCCGACCCTGCATTCGGCTCGTCTTTGACTCTGTATCTCACGCTGCTTTTGAAATATGAGTCAGTTAATTAGAGTTCGTGATCGAAATCCCACGTCTTCAGCCAAGAATGGGCCAAAACTATCGACCGACCGGATTATTAACAACTACACACTGATTATTGTGCTGGTGTTCATGGCAGCGCCCACAGGACGGAAATATAGTAAATGTGGAATATTCCAAGAACGTCCCTATAATGATGCAGTGACAGATCTTGCTCTCCTTCCCGTCAGCTCTCGGTTTCCTATCGTGCAACAACTTTCGCCTCGAACGATCCTATTATTTGGGGTTCGTTGAAACACTGCAGGAAACGATCGTCAGATACTAAAACGTGTTACTAGATAAATTGACAAAAAGCTAAAAATATAATTTATTCGCCCATCATCGGAACAGAAATTTTATGCTATTTCTTGATTTTACAGCTATTATGATGGAGATAAGCATTTGCGGAACAGCTAGAAAAAACAGTGTCGAAACGTTTATTAAGATTGCTCGCTGATTATTATAGTTTCCAAATCTTTGTTCTCGTTTTTATTTTTTTACAGAACAGAACCACTCAAAATGTGGGGGAAATTGTTTAACTACAATAACAAGCTAAAAATATAGCGTGGTTTAGGAGCCGCTGTGACCACAATGCTTTACTTGGAACATTTAGTAAGGCGAAAATAACACTGAATCTAGGATTCCATACCGCATTATTCTGCTTGGAATATCAAGATGGTGTACAACTATTCTACGTTCCATTGTTCGGTTTAATCCATGAAGTCTTTATGACTAGCTGCGTGGCATAATACCATTAACGAGGAGATATAATACTTCTATGTATTGCTTAAGCGATGTGTTTTTGGGCTCAGAAGTTTCATGAAATTTGTCCTTACAGCTGTATTTTGTTATAAAGCTAGGGTTTGTTTTTGGGTCCGCGAGCGGGTCCGGTCCCAAGATGTTTCAATTAGACTCTGTTATTGTCAAGGCAGACCCAAGCTGGAAAATAGTAAGATTTTGTCGTGAATTTTCATTTAACGCGCCATATTTTGAAAAAAAATTTCCTCGAAGTTTCTTGAATCCTGTAATTTCAATCTCCCAATTTCTTCAATCTCCTATTTTCCTTCTAATTTTCCCTTATAATCTTACTTGCTACAATGTTTTTGTACAAAATTTGTGGGACCGGAACCTGCTATTCACGTTCCGCAAAGAGAAGTCGTGACTGCAGTTAAAGCTTGGATGCATAGAGAGTTTGTCAGAAGATGGCTGGATAATAAAGATTGCAGGCAGACCAAGTCTCATATACTTGTACCAGAAGGCAGCAAAGGAAGGCATTTCGGCCGTTTGACCAAAGATAAGCTGAGACAGTATGTGCAGGTTGTAACAGGACACCTTTTGGCTAAATAAGCATATGTTTACGATAGGAAAGGTAGAAAGTCCATCTTGTGCATGATGTGATGTTGATGAACCTTCCGAGTATTATAATTTCTTATGTAGTTGTGTTAGATACGTTGGTATTTGGTAGAGACGTCGTTGATGTTGATTTCATCAGAACCAGTAAGGTTAGGGATGTCATGAAGTTCATTTTGTCAACAAAAAGACTTGAATTGCATGAGAATTTTCAATGAAGTTTCTTTTTCAGCTGTCGATTTTGTTGTAGTGCATTTAGTTGATAGCATGGTGGGCTGACGCAATGGATTCATTGATATTGAATCTCCGCGTGTTACTTTCTAGCCCTTTCTTTTCTTGTCTATGTCTATGCTACAATGTTTCGCATCCTTTGGCGCAGGGGGGTGGTGTTGTCGTGGAATTTTATAAACAAAAACACAGAAGAGTTCAACTGTTACTTACGGTTTCTCTGGATGCAGTTGGGTTTCTTGACTGCGACGAATCTTCGATGCGGATACGAGATATTTGATTCAACCAGTCCTTGTAGTTGACGGCCTGAAACTGACTAATCCTGAATTTTTCTTATATCACGTTGCTGTTGCAAGATTATACCAATCACGTATATGGATGTTGGCCACACTCCAACAGATTACTTGAGGATTGTCTTTGATGAGTTGCTTAAATTCGACCATTACGTTTCAATTGACGGTGCTCCAACGATGATGATTTACGATGGCTTCTGCAATTGTTCGTTGTTTTACAGATGAAACGTGTTTGTTCACAAACGGTGTTGAACCGAGAACCGGCTTCGACTTATCGGTTGCTAATGACCCGCGTATTGTCACACTGTTATTGATGATTTGTTGATGACTGTCAGTTTGTTAACTTGTTTCTGATTGAATGACGTTGATGCATCGAGCAGTTGAAATGATTCTTCGTAGAACAATCGATCAATACAAGTATTAGTTGAACACTGAATACTTAATACTTTTGAAAAATTTGAATCGTTGAGTCGCGGGTATAACACAGCCGATTGAATATTGTATACCTGTTGTTATACTTTGCCCAAGCAGATCTTTCGATTTATGCCGGACGGATGTCTTCTTCATGTGTCTGAAATGATACAGCAACAGCAGTATCTGCTTCGCGGAAGAATTTCGCGACAGGTGTAACGTGGTATCTAAGTGGCAATATGCATTATACGTAAGCGTGTTATATAATATAACTGTGTTATATATGTAATGTGTTGCGTGCCCCCCGCCGGGTCCCTTGACAAAAGTTCTGGCTTCTTCCAGGTAAAATACCACCAGTTCATATAAAATTGACAAATTAAAACAATCTTTTGAAGTCAGAAATTTGTTTAATTTCAGCAAAAAACTGGTCGAAAAGCTGTTTTTTGCCTCAATAAAGACGTTTTTGCATGGTTTGTGAGGCAATTTATTAACAATTTTAACTTTTGAAGAGTATTAAAACTTAAAAATTTTTAGCTTTAGACCCCCACTTCGCCCTAGTTCAAGCCAGTAGGCTTCCAGCTCACGCCCCTGGCAATGCGAGTTATCCCCGCCCACCAGTTCCGAACTAGTGCCTCCGGTTTATGGCCCCTGGCAAACTGTTCAGCGAAAGGAGAAGCCAGATAATTTTTTGTAGTAACACTGTTGTCCGATGCTCGGTGTTTACATATTTCAGGAAAGACAAGCGGGCCAGCGACTTACTGAAAACTGAAATTAATCTATTCCGCCGTGAAGTTCAACGTAATTTGCATCAGGTACGCACTGTGTTTTTGTTTTGTATTAATTAAGCCAATATTTTTGACGATAAAATCATATTTTTGCTTAAAACATAAAAAAACATTTATGAGTTCCAAACGTTAAGCCGTGTTAATATTGCATCCGATCCG
This sequence comes from Trileptium ribeirensis, assembly GCA_030248225.1. Taxonomy (NCBI): domain Eukaryota; kingdom Metazoa; phylum Nematoda; class Enoplea; order Enoplida; family Thoracostomopsidae; genus Trileptium; species Trileptium ribeirensis. Next base: position 53,988 of record JASANE010022887.1, read on the forward strand.
ATAGAATTTCTGTTCACATTGCATTCGATCCGATCCGACACGACCAAATTGTATAACTACCGTATACGTGTATCTGTACAATGTACTTTTTTTTCACACTTGCATAATCTGACTCGGGCCGAAAAAAATTCTTCATGGTATTTCGGATCGGATCGGACTCAGATCGGATGCAATGTGCACACTCTATATAAGATGAACGTGCTAATCCGACTAAACGCGGCTTTAATTTCGACTAGGGATCCATAGTATAAAGCCGTGTGAATAACTAGCTATTACTATATGTACAAACGCTAGTAATGCTTAGCATTCAAACCCATGTGACATTTTTCATTACTCGCCAAAAATCACCGTCGCGTTTCGAGCGAACGTGGGGCGAGCGAGTGGCTCGCTCGAGATTTCGAAACTATATAATTTAGTAGTAAATTCTATTTTTAGAACAAATTTATTTCGAGCGAGGGACGGTCATTTTTGGCGGGTACTGTAGTTGAGTCATAGTAAAGGTGTATTTTCCGTAATATGCTCATCGCATTGGATTATTCGCTAGGTCGTTTGTTGAAAATAGACGCATAAACAAATTCGGAAATTCGTCTGAATAACGCCAGCCACCTTTTTGATTCCGCTGACGTATGCCTTAATTTGCTCAATGCGAAACAGCAATGACTAGCGTTGTTGTAGGCAGCAATCCTTGCCGTATATATATTTTTAGTTTGCTAATACTTCTTAATTGAAATTCAAAAAGAGGTACATATTTTCAACTGAAAAGCTGAGGAAAACACCAATACTTGACTAATAATACTCAATTGAACCAAATTGCTGTCCATTTATGAAAAATTAAAAAAATCTATTTCGATTAAACGAAAATTTTATTGATCCAGATTTTAACACATATAAATGCGTCTAAAGTTTATGAAATTTCTATGGATTTCAATTAAACGAAATTTGCGTCCATCGATTTCGATTACACTTCATGCATACCGCCACTGTTTATTTTGTAGCCTAGTCTGAATGAGTTTAAAAGAGTGTATTATTGTATTTGAATAAGTGAATGGGTGAGGTGTCATTCTCTAATAGTCGCATTTGAATACACAAAGTCGCAGATGATAAGAAAATTGTGTCATAATTATTATTGTGTACAAAGTATTAGTGTCCTAACATAAAGCTCTTTACATTGTTTTCCAACGCAACACGTCAATAATTCGCTTTCTACTCGCGTAGAATGTAATCACTTCATTAATCGTATCAACTTCTGACAGGGCAGTGCGTTTTATCGCCGGATGCCATGTTAATTATACGTTTTAAAACTGTTGGGCAACAGTGAAGCTCTGTAACGCTGAATCAATTATTGCTTTGCAATCTCGCGCTGTACCGCCGAGCCTCGTATATGCTTTAGTAAGTATCAAGCGACTTATGTTATTCCTTCTGGAATCTGGATCCGGAAATCATATGCGGCTGGCACCAATGCCAGCTTTCCGAAACAACTTCTGTTAAAGATCATGAATGTCTATTTTTTCCTGTTATTGTTTCAGACTCACCTGCTTTGTTTGCTGGCAAGCGCCATTCGATATTCAAAAATGTGCAATTCGGACGTAGTTCAAGCAGTCGCCCTCTCAACTGTGCCGCTGGGATACATCGATGCTGTTGAGAAAGGGACCGCTTTTGATAGTAAGCCAATAGTTTTTCTTTAAAGGTGTATCCACACGTCAAAATTTTTGGTCAAATTTTGAGCTCAGAGTTTGAGCAAATTCTGAAAATGTTTTTTGCATTTTTGGTGAAATTGAAAGTGTGAACAGTGTTCACAGTATTGTATCATATTAATACTTTAATCACGGGCAATGTATATAACTTGAAAATCTTTGAGCTCATATTTTGAAGCATTTCGAATTGCAATATTTTATATTACAAATTAAGACTCAAAGTTTCAACTCAAAATTTAAGCGAAAAGTTCGAACGCGTGAACGAATCTTTAGTTTTCGATATTGTTCAAAATGCTTATATAGTTTTTGTTGAATTTTCTTTCGGTGTGATGTAGACGAATAAGATGCCGCAATTTTTTTGACATTTGATGGTAAATAGTCTTTTTATGCGTATAAGTTGGTTTGGTTTTAATTTAAAAAATACTGTTAAGTAATTCTGTTTCTAAAAATTTAGAGTTAGTATAGATTTTATTGCTTGTCGATGGTGTTTCGAAAGTAAGACTCATTATTAAATTAATTAAGTTGAACTGCAAGATTTCGTCCGATAACCGTAAACATTAATAATTGCTGTATTAATGCGCGTTATTGTGCCTGAGCAACCAGTTTAAAACCGCAATTTAGATTCCCACGTATGCAAATTGATGCTGCTGCTGCCTAGCCTACTGAACCAGATATTCTGTCACCAAAGTGTCACCACGCAAAGCCTTCATATGCGGCTAAACTCATGGACGTTCTTTCACAAGACGGTTGTCGCTGAAATCTCTTTGGCCTTGATGTCGCCAGTGGTTTATTCAGACCTCACTGTAATCGTGGTTGATCCGATTTCTTCAGTGTTCGATTTCGATAAGCCGTTGCGCGATTTCAGTATCGATCGTCGCTATACCTCGAATTGACTTTTTGTGCGTAGTTTTGAAAGTGCGCTGTGTTTGAAGTTATTAGAGTTGGGATCTGAGACTGTTAATGGTACTCGCGAAATGTGGGCATCTCCTCTAATTTATGATGTCATCAAAATATTTTTTTCGCACTAGGTTACATGATAAAGCGGTTTCTGTCGTTCTTTCGGTCTGCATTCGACTTGGTTGAGCCGGGCAGTAGTAAGGATCTGCAAAAAGAGCGTCTTTCTAATCCAACAGCGGAAGTTGACATGGATGTGCCGGGGGTAAGGATCTTGAAATAATATATTAACGATGCGGTATGTTTGATACAAAATTATTGTGTCAACTTTGGGTGTCCGAAGTACCAAAATTCTACCTGGAGGTTGTTGATCAAATGAGAGAGCTTTTTGTCTTATTCCTGTGCGTATAGAGGGGCTGTGCTGTACAGTATGCGTGAGAAGTGACGGTCTTCCGAGCGAGCGATCACCTGCCGAGCATCGAACAGTTAGTGAATAAACATCGAACGATCAGCGAGCGAACATCGATCGAACAGCGAGTGAACATCGATCGAGCAGCGACCGAACACCGATCGTGCAGCGAGCGCATATCGAACGAGTAGCGACCGAAAATCGGACACAGAGCGAACAAACATTGAACGGCCAACGAATTCACATCGAACGAGTATCGACCGAAAATAGAGCACAGAACGAATAAACAAACGGTCATCGAGCGCAGATCGAACCGAGAGTGTCTGAACATCCAGGGAGCAACGACCGAATATGAAATTATTTGCAGGTACATTATCAGTTTTAAGTTCTACATATGTTTGAAACAGGAACTGATTTTAGTTTTGGAATCTGGTAGTTGTCAATGTTCGAAAATTGCACTCTAATTGTAGTATCGATTTTCGTTCAATTTGACGATTGTCGTGTTTTAAATGTACAGTTTGTGTGTTCCAGCAATGTATACACATTTACTGGGGTGTATTCTGTAACAGCTGTTGTCGTTGAAACGGTACCCGTACACCAAAAAATACCTACCGTTTTTCAAGACTGCACATTAATGTATTTAGGTATCTCGAATTTTATAACCTAAGTCTTATGACTAAGGCAAGACACAGAAGATGAATGGAGAAATTTCGATGAAACCACCAAAGGATTTGTTATATTTTTCCATGTAAATCAGCGCTATATAAGGTTGTTGGGGCTGTGTGTTCCCCACTAACGTTGGGCCTTTAGTGCACTAAATCCGATAAAAATGCACAATTTTTATACCATATCCGCAGCCTTATGGAAAAGAAGCATAACTCATTACGTTATTTTGCAACACAGAATATGGTCCCCTGGTTGTGGCTTTCACTACTTTTGGCTAAGTCCAAGCTGAAGTAAGTTTATGACGCCGCGACGCTGATGGTCCAAACGAATTTCTACTCGCTTCTGCACTATAATCTTATGGTAATTTATTACATAGCTCTGAAGATATTTTATATAAATATTTTATTACATAGCCTGAAGATTCTGGTATTGCAAGTTGTTTCCTGTTTTGTTTTTCCTTTTTCCTATTATTATTAAAGTCCAACAATATTTAACGTAAGTTTGGAATTCGCCGACCAGGCGCTTAGTATGTAGAGATAATGTGCCAATTAATGATTATTTTCGTCATTTTTGTATATAGTGGGCGTTTTGTTGCCTTGTATTTTTATGATAATAAGTACGACAGATAACACCGTGTTCTTTTTTTCTTCCGAATTTGTCCCTCATGATCGGGGGTCAGCTTTAGTGCATCGCTTCCGCCAGGAGTATGAAGGATATGTGTGCTAATACTTGCCTTATTGTTATTGTTAGAAACGTATGCATGTAGTAATTATTTAATACACTGAGTCTTTCTGATATATGATGGTATTTAGTGCACTGAGTGATGTGAAACATTTAATGGAATTACAGTATTGGCCAAAACCCACTGATAAGTTTAGAATGAACTAACATCGAAGAGCAATAGCAAGAAAATTTATCTATTTTGCCAATAAATCTACATAGAACAATTTAAAAATCGCGCTGAAATCTTTAAATAAACCTACACCGTTGGAACAAAATTTGAAGAAGTTACTGTAAAGCAACATCGACCGAACGCTCATTACTCTTACTAGTACTAACTTTGCAATCGCGGACAAAAGTAAGTACAATACCGGACGGAATCAATTCTGTCGCCTCGTCTGAACGCGGATGGGCGAAATTGCGCCTGGATCCGGAGGGACGCAATTTATCTCAACCGCATGTGTCGGTTGATTGTGCACTTTATTTTGTCTGTGACTGTATGTGCAAAAATGTATTTGCTGTGTTTGGATTTTAGTTCGCTAGGTTTCTTTTTTCTTTAATTCGGTATAGCCTGCTTTTTTATATTTTTAGATAAATTCAATTTTGACCGCGTTTCAAAGCCGTTGGACGAATAGTAGATGCGTTTATGCAATGGTTCGTAAGCGTAAAAATATTTTTACTTTAGCACAATAACAATCAATTCTTATCGTACTGTCTTACATTATTTATGTATAGTATGAATGTACTTTGAAAAATTAATGACCGTGTAAACTTTTTTCCTAGAAGTAGCAGCTGGTAATAAATGAAGGCCTAACATTGTTGTTGAGCAGCTTGTTGTTTGCTTTTGAATCGAACAACTACTATGCGCAGGTTTCGAACGCAAGGGACTGTATTTTATGAAAAATAATGTATAATTTGGAAAAAAAGTCAATTATAATATTTATTATTTCTACCGTCGTTCATAGCTTTTGAGCAACACTCGGTACAACAAATTGCCCAGAATTTGTCATTCTGAATCCCAACTTGTTTTAGTTACAATTTTGACGGTGAAATATTTTGTCTCGGCTGTTTTCGTGATCCCATTATGTACTACCCTGTTTTTACGAAATTCTTTATAGAACTATGTACTCTGATGCTGGTAAGGGTCTAGGTTTAGGTCGACTAATCTGAACAACACCGTTTTTGGAATTTATTAACAATAATCTAAATTATTTGAAATCGCGGTTTATAGCAGCATCACAGCGAATACAATGTAGTGCTCATCTGGAGAAATGAAAGAAAACACCAAAAAGGCAGCGTTATATATATCTTTAGGTTTTGAAGCATTAATTTCACGCAATGATCTTTGCTCTATAGTTTAAATTTTGAGTACTGCGTGGGCAAACTTAAGGTGACCCTACCAACCTTGTTATTTTGTAATGACCGATATCGTATCGCAAACCTTTGTCACAGAAGAAATGCTGAATTTTGTTCGGTTTTTCGATAACTGAAAATCGCCAAAATCAAATTGAAGTGCTACAAATAATTATTTATATCTTGTACTCTAGCTGAATTTTGGTGGATTACATTTTGCAGGAAATCAGTTTCCCAATGTCTATCAAGCTTAAATGAGAATTATTCGGCCTTCTCGTACAAACTTAATGTAATAGTGATGTTATAAAAGATCGATTCCATTGTTAAGCTCTTGGTTTGAATAATTCGTTCTCAAACATTTCGGTAATTTCATTTGAATTTTTGAAAAAGCAAAACGGCTAGATTTAACTAGCGGAATAGTAACGTTGTGTTCTCGAGCAGTTTTGCTTCACACTTTACTTGACCAAATAGCGTTCTGTAACAATTTTTATGCAAAATTACGAAATATGATTGTCAAAGTGGATAACCATTTGTTTATTCGCGCATAACCATAATGTTTATTCTGTAAATTTCCTGCCATGCGCGATTACATCAAATTTTAAGTATGTACATAAATAACATGGAGTAACCGGAATTTCGGCTCCGGTCCCGATTCCGGCAAAAACCGTGTTCAGGTTGCGGTTCCGGCAAAGGGCAAAATCAATACCGGTACCGGAATTCTGGTTTAAAAATATTGTTTGAAATTTTTCCACATTTCTGCTTTATTTGTGGTCCAAACTTAATGTAACATATATACCTACAATGATCAAGTTCCAATACAACCAAGCAAAAGAAAAGATTAACTCAGCAATTTGTCGCGTGAAATGTAAATAGGGCACATAATTTCACAGGAATTTTATATCTTAACATGTAGGAGTGTGTTAACAAAACTAAGCCAGGTTGATGCTTGTAGCAGCTATTTTGCACATTCATTGAGTCTGTGGGGTATGTTAGAATTAAACCAGTCCAACACGGTAACACAGTATGGATTACTGGCCTGTCCACAGCCCTCCGAAAAGTGGGGGAACTTCGCGGGGCCCCATGTTCATTCTCGGGGGAAAATTAAAAGTGGGGGATAAATTTTGCTTAAAAATACAAAATTTTATAGCCATATTTTCATGCATTTTGTGATTGTATTTTCAAGCTAAAAACAAAAATTTTAGCATTGTAAATACTGGTAATTAATGTTTAAAAAAGAATTGGCAAACAAAAACATAAATTTTCAGACATACAAAATTTTTGGAATTAGTTGAACACGGGGGCGCGGACATGGGGGAATTTGGAAAGTTGGGGTGTCTTCCCACCCCATCTCATCAAAATGTGGACAAGCCAGGATTACGTAGAAGTGCTTAGTTGTATACTTAGTTAACATAAATTAAGTCATGCACCAGCCAGTGTGCTTATAAACTTTGTAAATCAGTCTACATTGAAGTAAAATAACGTTATCTGTAACGCAGCTAGTAACTGCATTCTTGGCAGTGAACTGTATTTATTGAAACTATGCGAGCATTATCACAGTTTGTCTCAGTTATAGCATTCTGATTAGAAATTTATCATCATTGTCATCTAACTAACGTGCACAGGTTGCCCCAACGCTAGCCTAAGCAGTGTCTCTGACCACTCATTAGAAAATTACCTTCTGTTATTTTCTCTTAGAACCATACAAACCATTAATTTCAAATTTCCCACAAGACAACATGTAACAAACTGTGTAGTAAAGGGAGGTGGCTGGAGACAGGGCGACCGTGTTTATTCTACACTCCATGCGTTGTAACAACATTCAGTTTGAAGTAGTATACACAAGGGTATATAGTGGAAGACATTTTTTGCTTTGGGTGTTCAAAAACCGAAATATTGATCGATAAATAAACGTTATTAGCTTCCTCAGTCTCTTTAAAGTTTCCGAAAAGCTATAATGTCATCGCAATACATTAAGTTTAATGTAGAAGCAAATTTTAATACATTTTAAATACACTGTACCTTCATTTCTTCTTTCATCTGTTTTGTTATATATGTTTCGATGATCAGGTTCTGGTTCTGGTTCCGGATCCGGTTTAAATGGACGGTTCCGGTTGCTGGTTCCGGCAAATTTCGGTTCCGGTTATTCCCAGATAGATAAGTACAGAAACACGACAGCTATTAATCTTTTGGGCGCCGATCGCGAAAAAATCAGCTGTTCAATATTTCTATCAACATTTTGCGCGAACAGTTACCTTTGTTTCTATCCTTAACACTATAAGAAGTATATTTCTATCACAATTTCCCTGGTAAATTTTGCTTTTTTTCTGTTACAACAGTCGCGGATAGAATTCATTGCACAGACGCGTTTATAAGCATTTTACTACGGACATGTTTGCTTACCTGTGCGTTTGTATGTACGTATGTGCACGCATCCGTTGCCTTTTCTTTACGTAGAAACGCGTATGTGTGCACTTGTATGTGCAATAACTATTATTCCAGTCCGCGGCTGCATGAATTTTGAGGTTGTTCTTTATTCACCTGGGTCGCCACCGACCCGTCAACTTGAGGCCGATCAATCAGTGGCTGGATATCCATGGATTGCCATGGAAGGTTCTTGGCTTTTGATTGCTGTAATATTATAACGAAAGAGCCAAACACACGCATCTTCATTGTGGTAGAGTAACTGAATCATGCAGCAGGCGCTTGAAGGCAGACAGCGATGGCGCAGTAACCGTCTCATTCGAGGGAGAATTGTATGGCTTAATCACTCGATATCCATAGCTATATCGCCCAACGTCAAGCCTCGGTGTTCTACCAGCCTTTAGCCTCAGACTATGTCCTCGACATACTGATCGCGCGAAGACAAACAACCGATCGACATCGTAATCCACATAGCCATGGATTATCTTGTACGCCAATAAGGTCGGCACGAAGTGGACTCGTTTCAAGAGATTGTATACCAAGCGCCCGTAATCTGTCCTCATAAACCAAACGACCTCAAGCTGGAACCAACCGAGTAGTTGCCTTTCGCTGCACTCGCTCTACCCTCCGTATATCCATCTCTTGATGTGGTCGCCATGCAGTCGAAGCATATTCCACGGACGGACGAAATAGCGATCGATGTAATGTCCCACTAATCGCTTATTTAGGTTCACAAATGATCTCTTAATCATACCAATCTGCTTTTCCGCCCTTGCCGCGACCTTATTACAATGTAACGAAGGCTTCAGATCCTCAGTTACTACGACGCCCAGATTTTTTATGCCAGTTGCATCATCAGATCTTTTATTCTGACACTTAATAATTTGATGTGACATTTATAATAATACTTGACACAGTTCGCCACTTATAGTATAAAGAAATTGAATTGAAATATAGAAATATATTGAATGTTTTTAGTGTTTAGTCGCTTGCTTACGTGTCCTTGGCCTTGACGCAAGACTGATATTCGATCTCAAACCATTGCCGCTGAAACCGGAAGTAAAGTGTAGTTATTGTTGATTTTCCCTTTGCTTTTTTATGATTACAGATTATATTTATAATTTTATATAAGTGTGTCATGTTATGATTATATTATAATCAGAACGTAGTGGAGATTGTGTGTTGCAGGGGTGAAATCTTTTAAATTCCGTCTGTGTGTGTGTAATCGGCCATAACCCGGGAACGACTCAACCGATTTTCATGATCTTGGCCTCTTTTTGCACCATTTTACCCCATTTTAGTACCCTTCGCGGAAGCAAGGTTATTTTTATTTTAACTTTCGAATTTTTTCTCCGGATGGTTTTATTTCATAGTAAAATGATAAATTCCTCTTTTTTGTTTTTCGATTAAGGCTCCGGTTCTGGATTTATGGGGTTTGAGGTATGGCACCCTCGTGGATCCTCGACCCAAAATTAGAAAATTTGTTCTGACGTGCTGGGCGGCTGAAAAGTTTCACTTGGGGATTTTGGGGCATGGCAAACTCATTGCTGTTGTTGATTTTGCTCTGCGATCCATGGTTCTGTGGGTACGGGGATATGGTGCCGCTATGGTTCATAGACCCAAAATTCCTAATTTTGCTTTTACGTCCTGGGAGGCTGCTAGCTTGTACTTGGGGTTTTGGGCATGGAAACCTTATTGTCGGTCTTAGTTTTGTTCTAACGTGTGCGGTGCTGTGTGATATCCACATATAGCGTATCGACGTATGCTATCGGAGCTGATTGGCTGTATACGGAAAAAGCGTAGGTGTACCTATGCTTAACAACGTTCTGCAATCTCGATAGAGTTACTAGTTATACTAATATTGATATACTATTCTACTATATTATGTAAGTTTATTTTATATTGTTTATTTTATATATAGAGTTACTAGTTATACTAATATTGATATACTATTCTACTATATTATTGAGCGGAGCTCGGCGATGCCGAGCGAAGCGTTTTTATTTTCTGTGTGGGAGTAAAAAGGTCGATGTCCGTCCGTTCGTTCGTTCGGTCCGACGGATCTCAAGAACCACTGAACGGATTTTAAAAAACTTTTTTGTTTGAAAGCCTATCATGTCAGAGTGTGCACCTGATATTTGGGATTAAAAAATTTTGAGTGGTTAATTAGTAATTAGATAATTAGTTAATCTGACGAGAGTTTTTCTATAAAAGCTGTATTTTTATATTATGGTGTGCCGTATTTTGTGATACAACATTCGGGTGTACAAGCAATAAAGTACGGTGATTTGCTGATTATTATAAGCACGAGATTATTATCTAACTAAACTGCATACAAATGTAATTATTAGTGAGCAATTATTAATTGCGTTTTTAATGTTACATTTTGTACATTTTGCATAACTGTACTATAACATACTATTGTACAGTGCAGTGTTCTACGTACAGAACACGGAGGTGTGTAAACCCCGTAAACTTGATATTTTAAAAGTGGTGTATAGCATACCGCTGCACACGGTCCAGCCAAATAGTCGGTGCTTGACATGAGTCAAGAGAATTGATCTCTGGTGCCATCCGTTGGTTTGGTCCGAGTCCTGAGATCAATCTTTTGGCTCAACCATTGCATCGCAATTCGACAATACCAATAGTTTTTGGACGCCTGCAACTGTTGTTGCAGGCAATAATTACACAGTAATAAAGAATTGATATTTTTTATTTAATGCATGACTAATTAAGATAAATATGTACATTGTTGTCGGAAATGACTTCCTGGCTCGAAAAAACTCGAAAAGCTATTTTCGGTAGCGCAGTAATTATTTTACCTTACAGTTTTAATTCATTTAAAACGAAAATTTGTAGTCGTTCACTCGATACAGCTTTTCATGTGGAATTGACATTTTGCTGAATTGACAGGCAGACAGTTTTGTTTCAAAAACATAATAATTGACTCATCTTATCGGTAAATTTTCTCATTCAAATAAATACTTAAACTCTGAACAAAAAGCGATATTGGCAAAAAATATGTAAGCGTATGTAAACATCATTATTCATGTAGTTTTATGCCGTTTCAAATATTTTAGGTATGCAGTAGTTGAGAATAATTTGACAGTGTGTGAATGCTTTCTATCATATTCTACCGTAATACTATTAACTTTCTAAACTTTATAAACAAAATTTCATAAAAAAGGTTTTATGTGCGCTTTCTATTAATATTGACAGATTTTCGTATGTACTGAACTAATTTCGCAATCGAAGAATTAAGAACTGACACTTTTAAATTCACTGAATTTTTTTATACTTTTTTACAGCTATCTCTAATGTTAATTTTAATCTACGGTGCTGCTATGCAAGAATCTCTGTATATTTATTTCATAATATTTTTGCTTGATACATGGGCGTAGGCAGAAAATTTATAAAGAGGGGGGGCATTTTTTCTTTGGCAGTCGTTATGCTGCCAAAGAGCCTTGATATCAAGCCTTGATATTGTTGACTTTTGCAGTCTAAATGTCTCCTAAATTGGTTTAAAACCGGTATTGATTATTTCGTAATCTGACGAAATGAATGAATGTGTTCAGATGGCTAATAGTTGTTTTCTATGAATTCTTCATGACATCTTATAGGTTTGTGAAGCAAAGTTTATCCGTGGTAACGCAGCAGTATATCAAAACAACAATTTTGATTCGGTCAAAATTGCCTTAATTATTATAAAGACCTTTTGGTTTGTGCTTAAACGCGCCATCAGTATTTATGTATATTAATCTGATCGAAGCGTTGGTTGTATACTTTATATTATTATGAAAGACAGGAGTGTGTGTTCCTGTACCACTCTCATTTGTCTGTGATTGGATTTCACAACAATATTTTTGGAAATCAAAATAAAAATCAATACAGTTTTCCCATTTTTTGGACACAAAATTACCGTCACGGCCAGAACTAAGTGCAAAATAATGGATCGAAATCCTTTGAACTGTTGATCGGTTTCGATTAAACGAAATTTCGATTGATCTCGGTCGATTTTGATTTTACCGTAATTAAATAAATTGCAAATTTATATAATTTCGATTATTTTCGATTAAACGAAATGTTTATGGACTTCGTGTTCGTTCGACTGCACCAAAACGAAGTTTCGATCGATTCCGTTTTCGAGTGCACTTCTTTTTTGGCCGCCACTGTATCTACTTAAAAATAAGAAAAGTGGGAAATATTTTTCTGTAATTATGTTTCGTTTTAGGCAAAAAATTTTTTCTATTGATAAACCCGAGAAAACTGATCCAAATTTTCATTTTTATGTATATATCCAAATTCATATTTTTATGTATTTTTATGGACTTAAAAATTTATCATTCATAACACAATTATTTATTAAATTGTTTGTTTAATTTTGCATATTTCCAGGCAATGAACATCGATTCGTTTCTTTCAAATGAAATATCTCCAGTGACATCATCGAAAACAAAAACTTCGAAAAGCGCTGGAAACCGTTCCGCAGCTAAGGTTAGTGTAGTGCCCACCAAAAATGATAGTCGCTCGCTCGCCACTCGCTCGAGACTGCTGGCGAATCGCTCGAATAAATTTATTACAAACAAAGAATTTAAATAGTTTCGAAATCTCGAGCGAACCACTCGCTCTAGACTCGATCGTTCGCAATGCGACGGTCATTTCTGGCTCGTAGTGCAGTATTACGTTAATAGACACGTTTAATTGTTAGTCTGATATGGCGAAATTGCAGTCTGAAATTAAGAATTATACACGTACAATGCTTTTCGAACAATCGTCGAAGACATCTCGAAGACATTTAAAAAGTGCGCCAGAAATTTCGAACATGTATTGAACAAACTCCAAACATAATTTCGAACAAAATTTGGAATTTCTTGGTCGAAGTTCGAGCGAACATCGAACTAATAAAAGGAATAACATTCATTTCTGGTGAGTACTGTCGCTCAAATGAACAGTTGTTAGTGATGAGGTAATGTGTCCGTTTTTGTTTATACTGATTGAATATTTTTGGGATTCTGTGAAAGCAGAACTCACAAGGAAGGACAAGCATGCCTTTCGTTACAGTAACGAAAATGAAATCGTTCTAACTGTATTGCCTAATTAAGAACGTTATAGTGTTTATGCGAATTGCAGCTTAATTTACATAACGCCTAATCTGTTATGCACTGAAGCGGTGCGGTGTCTGAATCACAGAGAGTCCAGTGTTTAGCTTGAGCCGTGTTATCATACAACGCTTTAGGTGATCTACTGCGTATTATTGCATAATGAACCGCAACGAGCCTATAGTGACCGGCCTGCAGGAAAGTTGTGCGTAGCTATAACAGAAAATATAAGGACTTCCAGTGAAACGAAAAAAAATGTCGCCGGCTAGAATAACACAACTAATCTCTTTCGGTACAAGTAGGCTCATGATGGTAGTGATTAACACGCCGGGTCGCGCAACGTTTGGGCTCAGCGGCATATACCAACATCCTATGAACACGAATCATATTCGAACGTCAAACTGTAGTTTCATGTAAACAGTTTGATTTTAATATGCAGTAAACTATGTATTTTTGTTTAAAATAGTCCGGGCCTGGTTTGGAACAGAAAACAATAATTGAGAAATGTTTGGAACGCTGACTTTTATAAACAGTGTTCTGTTTTAGTCAAAATAATGTCAAATTTCATCTTGGTTTACCCGAGATGTTTAATATTAACAAGAACCTGATGATATTGAAATGCGACATTTTACAAAATCACCGTCAAAACCCGTAATTTCAATAATATTTATTTGGTACATAACAGGAAAGTTGTTTTAGACATCTCCATTTCATTGTATTGCTGGTAATCAGCTAGTTAGTACAGCCATGCTCAAAAATAAAAGCAAATTTTTCGCGAATCGTTCGCAAAAAATTGCTGATCTATTGCTGTTCGCGAGCTATTCGCGAAAGATTTGCATTTATTTCTGAGCGTGACTGGGCTCTCCATTCGCTGAAAATTTTGCCAGGGGGAATGAACCAGCCCCCCCTGGTTACGAACCAGGGGGCGCCCGATTGTGCCTGGGGGCATTTTGCCAGGAGAAAAACGGCTAAAAATTGTGGAAGAAACACTGCCAAAATGTTTTTGATGACGAGAAAAAGCTATTTTGGAGCAAATTTTGACAAAATTTGCGAAATATTTGGCTTCAGAACGGAATTGTAGTTCAAATTTTTATCAAATTTGTTGTACATTAGACCGATTGGAAATTAAAAAATTTTCCCAGAGGCGGTGAACCGGGAGGAGCCCAAAATTTTCCCAGGAGGCATGAACCGGGGGCACCTGTTTTGAACCAGGGGAAACCGAAGAATTCCAGGCCCCCTCCCCCTATTTGGAGAGCCCAGGACGATAATTTAAATTTGAATTTTGCTGAATAAGCAATAATGAAGTAAAATAATTAATTTGTCCTATTTTTTCGATTATTATTTTATAAAATCGCATTATTTTCTCTTAGCTACGGCCATATGTATCTATTACAGAAAGAAATGCCAGAAGCAAATTTTCGAGTTGGAAAAGGCAAAACCAAATCTTTAACGACGCCAACAAAGAACAAGACGGACGCAAACATTAGCCAGTCTAAGACAACGTGTTGTGGATTTAGCCATGTTTGGGTCGAGGTTTTTCGGAACGTGCCTGGCGAATTACGATGGGTATGTGCGGATACATCGACTGAACCAATTTTATTCGACGATCAACGAAAATGCTTCGAGCGCTGCGGACGACCAGTTGTTTATGTTATTGGTTTGGATAATGGTTAGATTATTTCATATTTTTTATGATGGTATTGCGGAAGTTGCTAGCCTATTTTGGAGAATTTCAATAAGTACTGTCATTATTCTAGTTATCGATTTCAGCTAGTTGCGGACAGGTGATTTGTTAATATAAGGATTGAAATTTTGCTTTTTCGTGGTAAATGGTTTCATCCAGTGAGGTAATTTTGGAATATAATGTCACTTTTCCAAGAACAATTGTTGCTGACTTGCAAGTCCGGAGCTAGTGCTAACTCAGCTACAATAAAATTGATTAAAACTATAAGATAAAGGAATTATTCTTCCCACAAATAGTTTTTTGAGCTGTTGATAATATATATATCTGTATATTAATAATTAGTCATATGCATTAAATAAAAAGATATAAATTTTTATTACTGTATAATTATTGCCTGCAACAACAGTTGCAGGCGTCCAAAAACTATTGGTATTGTCGAATTGCGACGCAATGGTTGAACCAAAAGATTGATCTCAGGACTCGGACCAAACCAACGGATGGCACCAGAGATCAATTCTCTTGACTCATGTCAAGCACCGATTATTTGGCTGGACGGTGTGCAGCGGTATGCTATAATACACCACTTTTAAAATATCAAGTTTACGGGGTTTACACACCTCTGCGTTCTGTACATAGAACACTGCACTGTACAATAGTATATAATACAGCTATTCTGTAAAGTGTACAACATGCATTAACATTAAAAGTGCAGTTAATGATAGCTTGCCAATAATTATATTTTATCAAGGATACTTAGATAACGAACGAAATTTGCATACAACAGACGTCGATCGAAATACGTATTATACATGTGGAATACGGCTCTCCAAACTACCTCAGAAGTACGTGGTGAAATCAAACTTTGGGCAATAAATTCGCCTCCTCTTCCCGCAGGTCAAACTGTGGGACCCCAAGCTCAACTGCGGGACTGAAGCAATACGTTGTTCCTCGTTCAGTTACGTATTGCTCACAGAGCTACATGAATACACTCAATCGCGATACAGGTATAAACCGCTTGCCATTATGCAGAGGCCGCTGCAAGTACTGTTGTATGAAAATGCACCTCTGCTGGCGATTTTGGACAGGTTGTTAATAGCACATCACTCACAATACAATAAGTAGTTTTGATTCCGTCAGCGATTATCACGAATTGTCAATAATAAAGATGCACTAGCTAGTAGAAGATACCTATATTAACAAATTTCAGTGTGGGACCCCATGTCTAGTCTTCTTAACATCATACCATACCGTATGCGCCTACTATTCCTTAATCTATATATTAACTTTTCTCGGTTCCAAATGAAACATATCTTATACAACATATTCACTAAATAATGCGAGCATTGCACAACTTCCTAATTCAGCAAGAAGTAGTATTAAACTATATTTTCACTAAAGATTTAAAGCAATGTTCACAGTCGTTGAAGAACACGCCAGTAATAAATCCGCTACCAATATACTGAAGTATGTATTCTGCCGTAATTATCATGATGTTAATCATTCCTAAACAAACATAAGCTTATAATCAATTCTTATTACCTTGTAACTGCACGATTAATCGCGAAATATGCTTAAGGCAGTTATTGAATTCCAAGCGTAATGAATGAAACGAGCGAAACCAGGTATCTTTTCACTAGCCCTGACAGTGGTTAAATTTGACAGTGTTCGTTATTGGGGTGTTTAGGGTACTAACATTAAAATTTTGGCTGGGTGTATTAATTCACGTGATAGCTTATTTTAAAGCCTAAAATATCTTTGTGTCCCTAGTTAGGTGAAAAGCCCAGTTCCAACAAGTCCCCCGCCGGAAAAAGCGAGCCAAAGTAACTCGAGCCGGGTCCCGATGGGGTCCAAAAATCACGCTACTAACTATAATCCGGCTTATTTCATAGAGTAAATAAATCTCTGAAAGACTGTATATAGCGACATTTTTAGAGCAGTACATGTTTCACTTTATAATTTCATGCTCAATATAGCTGTGTATATCTCTCTAAGTTTATACTTAACACCTATAATTCACCATCTAGGCGACAAACAAGATACTAGTTTTATTTCTATCAGATTACATTAAAGCCTGCTAAACTAGTACCTCTATCGAGATTTGCAGAAAGTAGTGAAGCACAGGTGCACACACGCCTTTTGCTTGCACAGCCAATCAGCTCTCGACAGCATACGTCGATATGCTATGTGTGAATATCACATAATACCGCACAAGTTGGAACAAAACTAACACCGGCAATAAGTTTTCCATTGTGAAAACCGCCCAAGTTCAAGCTATCAGGTTCCCAGGACGTCACAATAGATTGGGAATTTTTCGTCGATGAACCATGGGGCGCCATACCCCCGTACCCATGCAACCATGGGTCGTAGAGCAAAATCAGCACCGGCAATAACTTTTCCATCCCAACACACAGGTTAAACTTTTCAGCCGTCTAGGACATCAGAATAAATTGCGAATTTTGAGTCGAGGAACAACGAGGGTGCCATACCTCAAACCCCACGAACCGGAGCCTTAATCGTTAAACAAAAAATAGGCATTGGCATTTATCATCTTACTACGAAATAAAACAACTAAAAAATCGAAAGTTAAGTTAAAAATAATCTTGCTTCCGTGAGGGGTACTAAGATTAGGTAAAAACCCTCATTTTGCCATCTGATCCCGGACCTTGGGGCGTCATACTCCCGTACCCATAAATCACGCGTCGTACAGCAAAACTAACACCGACAATGACTTTCCTATGCCCGAAACCCCCTTAAGTAAAACTTTTCAGCCGCTAAGGACGTCAGAACAAATTTTCCAATTTTGGGTCGATGAACCGCGATGGTACCACACCTCAAACCCCATAACTCCATGACCGGTGCCTTAATCGAAAAACAAAAAAGATGCATTACTATTTATCATTCTATTATGAAACAAAATCAAACAGAGAAAGAAATTCGAATGTTAGATAAAAATACCCTTTCTTCCGTGAAGGGTACCAAAATGAGGTAAAAATTTTATTTTGCTTTCTGACCCCAAGCCTTGGGGTCGTCATACCCCCGTACCAATGAGTCACAGAGCAAAAACAACACCGGCAACGAGTTTCCCATGCCCGAAACCTCCAAGCTAAACTTTTTAGCCGCCCAGGACGTAATATCAAATTTTCTAATTTAGGTCGAGGAACCATTAGGGAGCCATTACCTCCGTACCTCAACCCCCACAAATAGAGAACCGGAGCCTTAATAGAAAAACAAAACAGACGCATCGGCATTTATCGTTTTACCATGAAATAAAACCAATCAGAGAAAAAATCGAAAGTTAAGATAAAAATAACCTTGCTGCCGTATAGGATACTAAAATGGGGCAAAAACACACATTTGGACCCCTGACCCCGGAACCAGGCAACAAATCAAAAAACGCTCGGGGACGTACACTGTAAATCGACAATGCTGGTTCGAATGAGCCCAAGATCAAAAAAATCGGTTAAGTCGCGGTTTCCCGAGTTATGGCAGATCACACACGCACAAGGAATTTAAAAGATTTCACCCCTGAACCACACAATGTCCACTACTTTTCACTACGTTCTGAAAACAGAGGATTATCTGTTGGTTATAGGCAAACGAACTTGTTCCTATATTTGGAAACTTCCGTTTAGTCTAACGTCATTAAAAAGTTGGAAACTTGAAATTTGCAACTACAAGTAGAGCTTTATACAAAATATGACTTAGCGTGCGCTTTAAATATACTTATGCCAAACTATGACATTTTTGCCAAAATTGCGCCATATCGTGGAAAACCAAAAGTGTATGATATATATATCATAGGTTTAAATACAATAAAAGCAACGCGTAAACAAGTCATGTAACTACGTAATCTCATCTGCAACAAGCAAGAAGTGGGACAAAATTAAAAAATTACACGTCAGGTATTTATAAATTTTAACACATAGCTCTAAAAAAACTGCTCTGACAAAAATAATATATAAAGAATGGCGGGTTCTGTTTGACGGCCTTAATTTTATTATCTGAAATTCCAAAACGGTCAATATGACAACAACGATCATTAGCGGGTTCGGCCTGACGGTCCTAGTTTTTTGCGTTCTCAAAAAATTTTGGTAATAATTTCACTTGAATTTTCGCGAACACAAAATGGCTAGATTTCAATAACGAGCAGTGTGCTCCCGAACAGTTTTGCGCCCAGTTTCAATTGACCAATAAGCATTCCTTAACTTTTTAAGCAAAATTACAAATTAGAATGGTTGGTAAGGTCACCTTGAGTTTACGCGTGTAAAAAGGTTTTCTATGAAGCTAATTAACTGATAATTCCGTTCCAACTAATCAGGTGTTCTGATCCGCGTCAAATAAAATACGTTACAAAACCTGACGCATTTGTGAAAAATTCAAATGCAAAACATCAGATAATATTCGGATTCTATCAAATCGCAACTCTTCCATAGCAATTTCTAATATAATCAGAAAACTATTGTTAAAACTATTTCAATGTCCGTGGTAGGAATATTCTGCGGTCGCCACCGTCTAGCTAAATCACTTAATTACCCATATTTGTAATTTAACGCGTTTGTCGCCGCGGAACACAGTTTTGACTTTAAAATCAATTCCAACTGTCGACACAAAGGCAGACGTAAATGAGTCGTCGCAGTAACGGAAAAGGAACGACGTTTTACCAACTGAACTGTTGCCGATAATGAGCAGTTTGAACATATAATCAAAATTTTGATCGGTTGTACCGCCCGTTGCATTTTGTGCGGCCATAGCGCAGTAAAGTAATCTATATATAATTTTTAACGATTTACTTCTGAACTATTTTAGCGTACACTCTGATTTTACTCGTTCCAATAATTTGATGATATTAACAAAAATTTTACAATAATAAACTTTATTAATGTATCCTGAAATTATAACAATACTTTTATCATAGCAATAAATTATAAAGGTCGGCGAGACATACTACATAAGTAATTAGCTAAAAATGGTGTTGAACAACGATGGGTACGGACGAACACTTAACATAATATATACCTGATTTTTAAGCGAAAAAGTGTGGGATATATCAATACATGGTGATGCTCACGGTCCGATGTCCCATGGGCGCGTCGGGAGGGGCCATCGACCTCTCCGGGGTCAGCCGGCTTTGTGTGGGAATATCGACACTTTAAAAGTTCATTATTTCCACTAATGTTGCTTAATATCCTCCATTTTTAAACCCAGTTTCGCTAATATATCCCATGTTTCGCGAAATTTTAAAGCGCTTGGGGGATGGCGCGTTCAGGACACGGTGGAATCGGGCCATCAGAAAGGGAACATGGATAATCAGCGCTTCGCGCCAATGTGTACAACACCGCATAGAGCATAACCCCTTACCCCTGTGAGTATTATATATCGGATTATTATCATTAACATAGGTATCTGCCCAGTGTTCTGAATGTCAAGGTGAAGAAATTCACAAAAGACGCTGGTAAAGGACGTAAGTAAATATGACTCTTTTCATGTCGTCTCGAGCAGCCCAAAGCCCGCAGAAGAATGTGTCAAGCCGCATCTCACTACGCCGGAAACTCCCGACCTTGGCTTTAACCTCCGTGTCGTTAATAAATGCGGCAAACTGCTCTTTGATGCGATCGGCAGTTTCCGGTGATAACCGCCGAGATGCTGTCATTTCTCCAAGCAAAATGCCCATATGATGAACGCACTTCTTTGGGTAAGACTTTAGCAACTCAGGAGAAAGGCAACTTGCTCCGCGAACGCAGTTGTAAAAGTAAAATATCTATCTTCTGAAGATCTTCCGGGATATCCTTGCCCATCACTAAAGTTGAGGTAATTCTACATATCTAAGGTAAATGTTCATACATTTAGAAGCAGCAAATCACATCAATTCCCACCCCTCCCCAAACGTTTGAAGTTTCAATTGAACATAGCGCACGCGTATTATATAGAAAAATATAAAGCGGTCTGTAAAAGTATGTCTTTGTGCCGAAATTTTTTGGGTTACGTCGCGACGTTATGCTTAAATATCAGGGCGGTCCAGAAGAGTTGACTCGCTGCCGACCAGGATTGACCCCCCAAAATTTTTTACTATAAAACAGGAAAGATATTTCAGAATACCTACAATGGGAGTTGACAAAATTACACGAACTATAGAATCACGCCGAATCAAAATTTCAGAACCGACACTAAAGCAGTCTCAAAATACATATCCGGTATGTGCAGCATAGAATATCCGGAATGAATATAATAAAAGATGTTTAAAATTTGTGGTGGCGGTCCGGGATATTTTGCACAGTACTTTACTTATAAATATATATAGCATATGCATTACATAAGCATTTTCATCGGTCATAGCTAGGTCTACCAAAGTGTTTACGTTAGTATTGTATAAAATTTTTTACTGCACGCAGAGAGATCATACGACATTTTGAGTCTATCATTGCACCTGACAACTCAAGACGAATCTTGCCATATACTAGCGCTAGCGTGACAATAACCGAATAAGGTTTCATATCGATTCTAATATTGAAAATATGTATAATTTTTTAATATACAAGCAAGATGTTGTATGGAAAGAAAATACATTAACAGGTATGTATGGCACTATTACTGCAAATAGTAAATATATACCATCATAAATAACGAATATCAACCAACCACTGTCAATTCGGCGACGAAACGTATCAATATCATCGTAATGCTCGAAAACTTTGCGCGTATCTGCGTTATCCTTATCCACCACCAAACATGAAACATGTTCATTGTTTTTAATAGACATCGAATAATAAAATAAATCGTCAAAATGAATAAAACGGAGCACAATATCGAACCAATTCGTAGTATATAATGAATGTCTATAATAAGATAAAACAATCTAGACACATATACGTGTGCATGTAATTATGAAATACTCAACAAGATGACTAAATATATCTCATTTCAAAAGGAAATGGTCACAGTATACGTCTACCCTTTGGCACTTCGCAGAATATCGGAGTGTGCGACCACACCACGACAAGGACGGTTGTCCTATCCGTAACCGGAACAATCGGTCACCAGACCCTTAGGGTAGACGTTGGGATATCCGGATATCCTGACATTACAACCGGTAACTAGAACAGAATGCGTCGTTAGATCTACACACTACGCGGCCAATTTTAATGTATTGGCCTTAGGGCTGACGAGACGAAGGCAAATCAGGTAACCGTATCGGCTTAACGTTTGGTTGGAAAACTCACACTACTTTCATTTTCAAAACTATTTCCGTTTGTTGTGAAAGACCCGACTGCGATGTCTAGTATGCACAAGAAACAAGAGTCCTGGTCCAATACTGAAATATACAAGAGTATCTAGCAAGTTAGTGAAAAAGGAGCGAGCACGGCCGCTAAGAATTATTCCAAGCTTAAAATATTACATTAACTGGTATTCGTGTGCTATTCGCTAACTAGGAACTCGCAAAGCGAGAAGAAACAATATGTGAATACTCCAGGGTTGTCATGGGAATTGATTTTCAATTCCCATCCCATTCCCACGAGTCCTTTTGTAGCCGCTCCTTTGAAACATTGCTGGGAAGTGTTTGTAAGAGCTCTTAGCAACCATAGTACTATTGTGTAGTTCTCAGATACACACCAAGGACAGCAATAAACGTTGAATCTATAGTCCTTTTTTGTGCACTTTAAATTATAGGAGATATTAATGCTACGTGCTGGATATGGTATGAATTTTATCGACTCATCAATCTTTATTAGATAAAACAAAAGGCTAACCTCATATTTACAGCATGAATGAGGTAAAAAAGCTAAACTGAGTGTTCAGTTAAGAAATTGACAAATGTCTAATGAAAATTTAAAGTCTCAAAATTTAACCAATCCGGCCTGCAGCACTTCGAGAAATATGGTAGCGATCTTTTGCAAACACAGCGGTGTCTAAATCGCTGCCGTTTAAATAGAGCCACGTAAGATCGAGGAACACAAAATTTGAAATGCGCTGATTCATGTCTTCGAAAAAACGTTACGTTTGTATGCCGCCTGTCCTCTTTTGAACTGATGAAACTGCTCGGGGACATTTGGTTGAATCTTCCGCTTTCGCCATCGGCGGAACAAGAACGCTGGCGGAAACGGCACTGAGATCTGAACAAAGATGACATCCGGATGCTTGCAGCAGATATTACGCAAGGCAGCTCCAAAAAAACTTCTTCGTTGTTGTAAGACACCTTGGGACTCGCTGACGTCGACTTTTGCCAGGTTGGCGGCATACTGTCCACGGGTGTTTCGCAAGATCGTTGACGCCGGCTAATACGAAAATTACGACAGGCTTTGAAATAAGGCCGTCGCTAATATTGCTCTCTATTTCGCCCCAGATATTAAGTAAACGCTTCCCAGGAAACGAAAATGCTAGTAAATTACATTTCCTCTTAATTCTAGCTACGTTTGAGTCTCCGTAAAGCACAATCATTGTTTTAAACTTCTGAAAATAGCAATATAATCAATTTAAGCATGATCGTATTTCATGCACCGGGCTGAGACGCATATTGCCGCGCCGTTACGCATATAGGATGAACGCACTTTTTGCATCGAATACGTTAGTTGAATCCGAACTATGGAAAAGTTATCTTCTACTCTTCATGGAATGATATCACTTTGCGGTTCAATGAAACTGTAGTCAACTATATTGCTGGACTTATCAAGATGACCGATACGCATGGAAATGATCAGTTTGATCCAAATATGCCTAGTACGTCCAGCTTTCAACGTCGTAGATCGAAACCACAAGACGCTGATGTCTCTGAACAGCTGTTCAGTCCAGCAAAACACGCAAAGTGTGGTGCTGAAACAATGTTGGAAAAAGAAATTGCATTGTTTGAACACTCGCGGTATCCATTTCAAGACCCGAGAGAGTATTGGAAAGAAGCGACGCAACTACCAACATTGCAAGCTTGTGCTAAAATGCTTCTTTCTGTTCCGGTGTCATCCGCATGCATTCAGTGCGTTTTCGGAGAAGCAGGAATGGTTCTATCAAAGCTCCGGAAGAAGACTCGGCCGCAAGTTCTTCAGACCATGTTATATATACGTCAGGGAATAACCGGAACCGGAACCAGCAACCGGAACCGTCCATTTAAACCGGATCCGGAACCTGGTCTTCGAAATTTATATATAGTAAAACAGATGATGGAAGAAAGGAAGGTATAGTGGATTTAAAATGCATTAAAAATAACTTTTACATTAAACTTAATGCATTGCGACGGTATTATTGCCTTTCTGAAACTTCAAAGAGACTGAGGAAGCTAATAATGATTATTTATCGATCAAATATGTCGGTTTTTGGACTTCAGAGCAAAAAAATGTCTTCCACTATACACCATTGCGTATACTGCATCACACTGAATGTGCTTACAACGTATGGAGCGTATAATAAACATTTCGCCATGTCTCCAGTCGCCTCCCTTTACTACACATACGTTTGTTGCTTGTTCTTCTGTAGGAAACTTAAAATTATTGGTTTATATGATTCTAAGAGAAAATAATAGATAGACGGTAATTTTCTGATCAATGGTCAGAGACACTGTTTAGGCTAGCGTTGAACAAACAGCGCCCGTCGGTTAAATCATAATGATGATAACTTTCTAATCAGAATGCTATAAATGAGACACACTGTGATGCTGCTCGTACAGTTTCGATAAATACAGTTCATTGCCAAAAAAGCAGTTTCTAGCTGCGTTGCAGATAACTTTAGTTTACTTCAATTTAGACTGATTTACCAAGTTTACAAGCGCACTGGCGGGTGCTTGACGCAATTTATGTTAGCCAAGCATACCCTATGTACTTCTGCGTAAGCCATACTCTGTTAACGAGTTGGACCGGTTTAATTCAAACGACATATGTTTGGATTACAGGATGAAGCAAAAAACGTGGAAAATTTCAAACAAAATTTTTTAACCGGAATTCCGGTTCCGGTATGGTTTTTGCCCTTTGCCGGAACCGCAACCGGAACCGGGATTCCGGTTACTCCCTGATATACGTGAAGTACAACAAAAAACTCGAGCACCTGACCAGAGACTTTGAAATATCCTCAGACGAGGTCAAGAATTACTTGAGTGCTACACGTAGCAGTGATGTCGAGAGTGGGGACGATCAGTAGTAACAAACTAAATCCACTGATAGAACTAGCTTACGTTGGGAATACATTGCCATGAGAAACTTTAGTATCACGGCTGTTTTCTGCAAGGGTTACTTCGGCTTCTAGTAACGTGGTTCCCCAAGAGATATGTTTGTATCTTGGGGACATGTTGCCATGGGATATGTTAGTATCATGGCTGCTTTTCTCAAGGGAAAAGTTCGTACCTTGAGTGAAGTGTTAGAAATTGAATAACGTTTGTACTCATTAAGCCAGCATCTGTAAGGAAACTAGAGAATCCTGTTAGTATCTGGCGGCAGATGTCTGGACCCGTGGCTGGCTGTCATCCTGGCTATCGGGCGCGTCCCATATGGCGATAGGGATGTTGAGCAATGCTTGTGGGCAGCAAACGCACCATGCTCAGCAGTGAACTTGATTCACCGTGGACCAACGTTGACAAAAAATTTGCACTTGCGTGAATTGTCTGCTGCCTACGTAATAATTTTAATCGGTTCCAAATATTCCCACGTGGGAATTGAATTCCCATCTCATCCCATTCCAATTCCCATGGGAATTAACCATTCCCATGACCACCCTGGAATACTCTGCGCTTATTGACCTTTTTGTCGTTAAAAATTCTGACGCCTAAGACAATTTGAAGTCGCATGATAGGAATTATACACCGACAATACTTCAATAACAAAGCTACGGTCGATTCAGTCGCATATCAAAACCAAAGAACTCTTTATTTCTTCTTCAAAATGCCCAAAAAGACAAAAACTTTTGAAATTTATAAATAGCAAATTTTTAAAAAAATTTAATTTGAAGCGATTTTTACGTAGTAGGGTCTTAAGATTTCTTTTATTTGATCCAGGCCATTACAATTGCGTTATCGTATTTAGCAACCCCGAATTATAAACATATAAACGATAAATATGAACACGTTCGATTGACTGATTTACATACATCTATATTGGAACAGTGGCGATATTTGACTTGTTGTGGTGCCAAAATTTTCCAAATTTTGCCCCGGCACAATAACACAGCCAAACGATGAACCCCGATTTTTAATGAGCTAAAAATATAGTCCTACAATTCACACCGACAGACAAAAAACTTGCTTTGTAAATATTTTTTTAAATTTAAACATCTTTGTGGTATTTTTTAAACTTTGGCTCATAGCTCAGACACTCCAGCTCTGAACAAAGATGCCGAACAATGAAGTTTTAGCCCTCGATGAGCGGAATTTGCGTCGTGATCAGAGAATTCCGTTTTTCACTGCGAAGCCTCTATCTCGAGGTATAGGTCGCGAAAGATAGATACCCGGATGGCCTAATTTCAAAAAATGTGACCTTTAATCCGTTTGGGGACCCTTTTGATCTGGAAGACGTGGTCGGCGGGTATATTTATTAATGAAAGGGAACAAACAGACTGGTCAAATAAAAATAATTTGTGAAGATCCATCCATCCGGTGATGAGTTATGATCTCCACACATGATAACAGTAACGACAACACAAGTTTGTTAAGAAATAACGACTCACCAGGTTATATTTATCGCATATGCATATATTGTACAAAAATATAAAATCGACAGCCTCCCAAGAAAATTGGGCCCCTATTTCAGCTCCCCCTTTCCGAAGAGGTCGGTCCGGATAGGTCGCGAAATATAGATAGCCGAGGTCAAATTTTACAGAGTGTAACTTGACGCATTTGAGGACCATTTTAGCCTGGAAGACGTGATCGTTATCGTTTAGTTATGATCTCCACAGATGGACAAAAAGAAATTTTTCTCGCAAAACTGTAGGGTGAAACTACGCTAGCTCCTTTTCAACTAGTAATAAAATTACAAAACTTGAGCGGAGCAATGGTCTAAGTATATTATACCTTATTTATGTATATATACATGTATTTCAAGTAAACATTTAATCAAATTATACTTAGTACCACCTTTTAGACATCTGATGTCAAATCCACCTTACAAAAAGCTAGCTAGGTAAAAAATTAGCAAACCAATTTGTAATATCAAGTAATTATTTAACTAATCAGCAAACACGATAAAATCATAGAGGTTTAAAAGTCACATATTGATGATCAGCGATATCGAAAACACCCGAGTGCCAAAAATCAGCAATTTTAATGTGATTTAAAAATTTACATAAAATTAACCAATTACTTGATTACTTAACTAATTACCCTATACGGCCCAGCTTTAGAGGTTCAGAAATATATTCGTGATCAGCGTCATATAAAACCCCGGTGTGCAATTTTTGTCATTTCGGAGCATTTTGAAGATTTTCAAAAAATTAGCTAATTAATAATTGATTAGTAATTAGCTAATTAATTAACTGATTATCACATTTTTAACATCCCCGAATAGTAACAAACACCAGACTCATAATCAGCAAGGCAAGATGTATATAATATACGCACCAAAATAGTAGCTTTACAATAATTATTCATTGAAAAATAAGCAATTTTTGTTCGAAAATGCTAACAAATAGGCTGACACGCTTAACTAATTAGTTAATTACTAATTAACTAAAACAAATTTTGACAAAAGTTATATGTCTTACACCTATTAAACCTTTCAAGAAAAACAAAAAAGTTTTTTTTTAAATATGACCAGTAGTTATTCAGGAGTTTAACGGACGGACGATCATACGGTGCCGAATTTCCCTCCTTTGACGAATCAATAATACTATACGTACATAACAGAATTCTGTGTATAGTGAGTGAAACGAGCGAGGCGAAGAATTCTCGCCAGCCGGAACTGTGGTGAAACGTGACATGCATAACTCAACTTTAGCTACGCGGATTGATTCGAGTGCGCCAAAGCATATTTGAAAGCTTGAAATATATATTCATTACAGCTTTGTAGTTAGGTGCGAAGGCCGATTCCGACATCTTCGAATCGATAAAGCAGGCCGTTATTTATTGTATCTCGATAGCACATCAGAAAAAAATCGGCTCTGATTGCAACTCTAGATTTCATTACAAGATTTATGACCCCAGATTACAAAATCGCAGTCACTAGCGTTATGGTGTCTTGCATTAATTTACGGAAATGGTAAAGCATGTATTGTATTACATTAATGCTGTAACAAACCTTCGTGTTTAAATTTAAATAGATTGAATTTGCAATTGAACGTAAAATATCAATTCCGCTATAATGCCCAAAACTATATGTATACCAATTAATAATAACTATACGTTACTGCTTAGCACATACAGCTTGGCTAAATAAGTCTATGCTCAACGCATTTGGAGGCACTCCACATATCGTCAGTGACAAAAAGCTTTTAACTGATTTTGTACAATACGACGTTGTCGAAGTGAATAAAAAAGTGATAGAAAAAGAGAACAGAAATGTGGTTGGAATAATATATATATTTATATGTGCGACCCGATAATAACCCCAGAGCTTGGTCACACTAGTTTAAACAAGAACGTTAGTACAACGTTTGTGTTGATGATTGAACTAACATTTTCCAAGAAAACCACCATTGGACATACAGCAAGAAACATGTCTGAAAAACCATTCTGTTGTCGCACGAAGTAAGAGCAAGTGAGGTGGACTCTCTCAGAATATGTACTTATTGCACATACTCATAGTACATGATGTCTGCTACATATGAATATATATTAAGACAAATATAAAGCAAGAAACAAGCTGTAGAATCATTAAGTATGCTACATATGCAATGCATGTATGATTTTGATAAAATATTTAACTTAAAAAACAAAAGTAACTGCGCTTACAGGCGGCTAATCTAATTAAGAACTTACAACAACAATGTCCTATAAAATGTTTCTGCAAAAATACCAAGAATCCATATCGTTCTACTCTACTGAAAATTTGGTTCCTAAACCCGACGAAGATAGGCGACCAATAAACTATAGTGTCCGACCAATGTACCAGCACCATAGATTATGTATACGCTTTAAGTACAGTAAAACGATACTCTTCAGCAAAGATGAATATAATGAACTCCCGATAATATCAAGCCGGTGTCTTACAAGTTCTAATCATTTGGTAGTATATAGCTGTGCAGGAAATAGTGTTAAGTATAGAAATCTTGCGTTTGAAAACCGGTTTTCAGATATTAAGATTCTGGCGATTTACTTAAACTTTAAATAATTCTAAAAAAAACTGGGCAAGTGGATTAACAACGGTATATTTTTATGTCCGTTATACATGCATGCATATAAATAAAGATTACACATATAGGTATACATTTCAATATATAAGTATGTATAAACGCTAGTTGAGGGGATCCGGGAGTCGGCGCGCAGGTGCTCAGGCGTTTCATGGTCGGTCTAAAATTGACAAATTTTGGAAATAAAATTTGTAACATTTTGAGTTCATCAATTTAGCTGTACGTGGAATGCTGTAATATATGTATTTAAGTTTCTGGGACAACTAGGCCCGATGAAATTAATGATAAGATATCGTACAACACGGCAATAATCAGGGCTCTACTACTGAAAAAACAAGCTTGAAGTGGCCCTCAAAATTGTAATTTTTCAAAAGATTCCATCTTTGTTCAGTAATAAAGGAAACGAATATATAAATGGTTTTTGTGGTTTTGATACTGGCTTCTCTAACACGGGATTACGGGCATCCGCAAGACCCGAATCCCAAGAAATTTTGCCCCCCCCGTACCGGATACCCGTCAATTGTTTGTTCCCCAGAAATCATATATTCGACAAAACTTCCATGCTAATACAGATTTTTTCGAGCATATTTTCAACAAAACTCATGATCCCACTTAACAAATGGGCGCTCACTTGAGGGATTACACTCCTTACATTTTTGAGGAAAACCCCTGATGTATTGACAATTACAGCCGTTGTTTCCCTTAATGTACTCCGGGTGCATTGTTGCCTTTCTGTGCCTTAGAACAAAGCTTAAGGAGCTCAATTTGAAACCCCAAAACAGGCAATGACCGGACACTAACGATGCTCGCCCGTTTAATTTAGGATAAATTAAGTTTGGATAATTCTCAGCAACGTAAAACACTCGAAACGCTTTATGATGCCACTACTATATGAGACCTGAATGATACTGATACAATTGGCAGCTGATTGTCACAAGATACTAAGCAGAAACCGATGGTGCGTGCCTTAGGCTAGTAACTCTATCAAGATTGCAGAACGTAGTGAAGCATAGGTACACCTATGCCTTTTGCGTACGCAACCAATCAGCTCTCGACAGCATGCGTCGATATGCTATATATGTGGATATCACACAATACCGCACAACTTAGAACAAAACTCCATACCCGAAACCCCCCAGTGCAAGCTATCAGCCTCCCAGGACGTGACAATAAAATTGCGAATTTTGGGTCGCTGAACCATGGGGCGTCATACCCGCGAACCCGTGGAATCATAGATCACAGATCAAAACAACATTGGAAATGAGTTTCCCATGCCCGAAAACCAATAAGTGAAACTTTTCAGCCGCCCAGGACGTCAGAACAAATTTTCGAATTTTGGGTCGAGGAACCATTGGGGCACAATACCTCAAACCCCATAACTCTAGAACCATAGCCTTAATCGAAAAACAAGAAAGAGGCATCGGCATTTATCATTTCACTATGAAATAAAACCAACCAGAGAAAACAATTCGAAAGTTAAGATAAAAATAATCTTGCTTCCGTGAAGGGTACTAAAATGTGGTAAAAAACCTTCCCACTGACCCCAAACCGTGGGGCGTCATACCTCCGTACCCATAGAACCATGTGTCTCAGAACAAAACCAGCCCCAACACCAGTTTCCCATGCCTGAAAACCCCCAGATGAAACTTATCAGCCGTCCAATACTTAAGAACACAAATTTTCAAATTTTGGGTCGGGGAACGACTGGGGCGCCATATTCCCGTACTTCAAACCCCATAATTCCAAAACCGGAGCCTTAATCGAAAAACAAAAAGAGGCATCGGTATATATCATTATACTATGAACTAAAACCAACCAGAGAAAAAATTCGAAAGTTAAGATAAAAATAGCCTTGCTTCCGTGAAGGGTACTAAAATGGGGTAAAATCTGGCAAAAAACCCACATTTTGATTCCTGACCCTGGAACCAGACCCCAAAGCAAAAAACGCTCGGGGATGTACACGGTTAATCGACTATGCCGGTTCGAATGAGCCCAAGATCGCAAATCGGTAAAGTCGTTCTCGAGTTATGACCGATCACATACACACAGACGGTATTTAATATATTTCACCCCTGCATCACACAATCTCCAATACGTTTCACTACGTTCTGATAACAGTATAGCTAACAAATTAATTTGGGACTGGGGAGAGTAATTAGAAAACTATAAGTGTTTGATTGGCTAGTTTTCTCTCTGTGTTTTTAAACTGTTCAACAGGGGTCAAGAAATAGCTGATGGGAAATTAAAAGAGCTAATCCGAAGGTATATACTTGAGCGAATATAAAGACAGAAAATTTTTATTATTTATGCCATTTGAAACTTAAACAAAGAATTGGGTTTAGCTTGTCAGCCAATTTCGATTAGATAATGGAAAACTTTTATTACAAATTCCACGATGCAGATATGCAACATATATGCTGGTAACATGCTCAATCATGGACAAGCGCGATGATAAATGTATATCCGGGATGCGATGTTATGTTAGCAATAGCTACATTTAGATAATTCGCAAAAAATAAAATGGTTAGAGTTTTCAGCAAAAAATCGCAAGGCAACAAATGCAAACCACAGAAAAAAATCCTAGCAAGTCAAAACTATACAAAGACAGCTTACATTTTATACTTATGTTTAGCTATTTGTGAGCAACCATCAAGTCACCAGTATTCGTTCGTTTCGAATGCAAGATTACAATTAGGGAACGACCGAATATTCGGTATTCGGCGGAATAGTTGGCAATATTCCGCCGAATACCGAATAGTTGACTGGCCGCTGTTAGTTGAAAAATAGAGTAAAATCTGCACACCAGATACCCTAATTTTACGGCCGGAGTCCTGATAATGATGCTGCAAACCGCTAAATATGTCCAACGTGTTGCAATTTGGTAAGACAATAATCGTTTGAGTCTCATCAATTCAGTTCGCAGCCGGATCGAATGTTCTGATCACCACAGTTATGTTCTTCATCAGCCTTGCACTATCTCACTGCCATAATAGTTGCGAAATTAATGCTTTGGGGCCTAAATGCAGTAGGATTTGTTCGTTTTCTTTGACACACCGTGAATGTGAAGTGAGACATCATGCTATGCCGTTCTACATACCCACTTAAGCCTAACCCTAAGTCTACCGCCCCGAACATAACGCAGGGCCGGCGCTAAGGAGTCGGCCCCCCCAAAACCGAAAACGGGGGCCCCCAAAGCAAAAATGAGGGGCCCTTAGAATGTTAAAACAACAAAATAGTATTTCATAGTATACTGTTGTTAACCACTAACGTCTCGCTGATGATTAAAATGTTGCCTTCCTGGCTCTCCGTGCGGCAAAAAGTTCGATCAAATCATCATAGTCAAGTGATGCAGCTATTGTTCGTTCAATAGAAATCGTTGCTAATGCGGCCAACCGCTCCTGCGTCATCGTAGAACGAAGATATGTTTTAATCAGCTTCAGTTTAGAAAAACTTCTTTCTCCGGAAGCAACTGTTGCGGGAAGAGTCAGAAAGATTCGGTATGCAACGACGGTGTTCGGGCAAATTTCGTGCAGCGACTGCTTGTAGATGTAATTGAGAGCTTCGCTTATAGTAGCTGGAAGCTCTGGAGAACCGGCACACAAACGCACAAGTTCACGACACAGCTCCTCGGCGTCAACGTCCTGTAGCAGCTCCGTGAATTTTTGACATTTCTTCAAAAGCAGCAACTCTCCATCAGCTGATTTAATGATGTCCTTTGTCACCGATGGAACCAAGAAATCGTAAAGCTCGCAGACCTGCTTTGCCTGCGTAAACCGTTCGTTAACCGACATTATAGCCTGATCAAGCAATGTGTTGAAGAACAGAATCCGAAAACGTTCTTCACCAGTCTCCGCGACCTGTTCGTCATGACTTTCGTAGTGAAACTGCTTCCGTTTGCGCCTAGTCTGGGATCCGGAAATTCTCTCGCAATACCATTAGCTTCTGCAATCTCGCGGGCCGTTGCCATCGCCGCCGCCAATCCCTCCTGTTTGTAACGCTTCAAAAAAGTCACAGTTTTACTGAGTTCCGACGTTTGGGTCGATAAAGAGACGTTCTCCGACTGTAACACCTTGCTTGTTTTATTGATTTCGAATAAGATGT
Organism: Trileptium ribeirensis; assembly: GCA_030248225.1. NCBI lineage: Eukaryota > Metazoa > Nematoda > Enoplea > Enoplida > Thoracostomopsidae > Trileptium > Trileptium ribeirensis. Next base: position 87,279 of record JASANE010022887.1, read on the forward strand.
CGTACCACACAACGATGCAAATGATTGTTGGCCACTTCTGCAATTCTTTCAGCAGTCCCTCACTGTCACTGAAACCGGCACTATCCTTCTTCTGAAGACACATTTCATGGAGGCTTTCCAGAGCATTAAGTATATCCCCAAAGTTATAACGGAGGGGTTTTTATGCATTCGATTCTACTTTCCCACCGGGTGTCTGACAGCGGTTTCACTGTAAAATTAGTAACGTTCGCTTTCAGTAACTGCCAGCGATGTGATGACCCAGAAAAAATACTATAAAGTCGTTGTAGGACACCGAAGAAATTAATTGATGAGATGGAAGAACCGGCGGCGTCGAGTATAACAAGGTTCAGAGAGTGGGCGGCACACGGGACGAATAAGGCTTTTGGATTTTTCTGCAGTAACCTAGGTGCTACACCTTTCTGCTTGCCCTTCATATTGGAACCGTTATCGTAGGACTGAGCTCGGCAATCGTCAAGCGGTATGCCCCATTTGTCTAATTAGCTAAAAGGACGTCCAACAGGGACTCTCCAGTCGTACTTTCGACGTTGCAGAATCCAAAAAAGCGCTCGAAGACTTCAATACCTGTTCCCGGAACTACTTCAACTGTCCTAAGGCACGTTGTCAGTTGTTCATCGTGGGATATGTCCGTAGTGCAGTCCATAATAATGCCATAATACTTTGAGGTTTTGAGTTGCTTTATCATATAATCCATAACTCGAGCGGCGACTAGCTGAATCAGTTCATTTTGAATGTCTTTGGATAAGTAGTGGAGGGTCCCTGTACCGCCGCTTTTAGCACGCTCAACATGTTGAGTCATGATTGGATCGTACTTCGCCATTAGTTCCACCTGACCCAAAAAATTGCCATTTCCTGGATCACCTAGCGTTTCGTTTGATCCCCTGAATGATAGATTTCTACCGGCTAGGTGGAGAACTATATCCAGCAAGCGTTTAAGCACAGATCTCCAGTAAAGCTTCTGTTGAGAAATTTGTTGTACCGTAGCATCATCAATTGCGCGGCCCTGATGGATACCCATGGTATAAATCGGTCCAACGCACCATACTGTTCAAGTGATCCTTGGTATTCTCATGCTCTTTCAGCGTCTTTCAGTTGTCATACATTTATAGAAACAGGTCCATTGTGAAAATTTGGTTGCGCCGCGCCTGATGACATAAGCTGCCATTTAAGCCCAAATCGGTTGAGGCCTTCAAAAGTTATATTGCTAAACCAAACACGAGAGCTACGCGCTTCGGGGCCGTGACATCGTAAATCTACTTTAAGAGTACAACAAAACCGCGATGTTCCCAGCAAACTACACTATTAAATGAATATATTAAAACTTTTAAAGCTACAAAATGGGGTTTAAAGCATCCATGATTGAAACTTCGAAACTGGAACCATTGCAATGATGCCATCCACAGCGATAGCGGCCAAATCACTAACTCACTTTGGGCTGTTTAATTTTGGATGATGAAACCCTCAAAACGCATCAAAACTCATCTAAAATTATCACATGGTGCCCATGCCCATGTTTGCATTTGACTGCGTATACGCGGGCACCTTACGACCAAAGATATAGCTAACCATTATCGCTTGGACACTCTTCTTCGGAAGTAGAATAATCGGAGGAGACGTCAGCATCAGCAGAGGTTGTTGGCATTTGATCGCCAGTATGGGTGGATGGGCCGAATAACTCATCGATCCGCTTTGATTTTTTAACCGCAGCTTCGTCGGCCAACCGCTTTGTCGCGCTACTTTTACGTTTCGCAGAACCACTCATATATGACCTAGGCTTTTTTGTCATTTTCACAGTCAGCAGATTTATTTTAAATAATACTAGTATTTTCTGAAACAATATGTTACATATTACAATCAGATTAATTTTGAGAAATGCTTCGACAATATAAAACAAATCTTAATTCGCTACAGAGAAAGAGAACTTTGGTGAGAAGCGCCGAAAATTTTTTTAATTTTCGTAAATTTTTAGAAATTTTCGAAAAGGGGGCCCCCGCCAAATGATGGAAATGATGTTAGGGGAGCGCCGGCTATGACACCACGCACTAAGCAGTTCTTTTTTTAACGATATGACTTCACACACCAATTATCGCCGTTGTCCAGATGATGAAGTTATAAAAAATCAATAAAAAAAAAACAAATTTATAACTTCAACCTAACAAACGAGAGCACAAGAAAAAATTCATCGAACAAAAACTATCGCTGACTCAGCAACACAACACAAAACGCCCTGTTGCATGGTGCACATACATACAGTGGTGGATTAAAATGAGTTATAAATTTCTCATCATACATAGGTGTTTCGAACAACTATTCGGTATTCGTCCGAATAGTACGGGCCGAATATTCGGTATTCGGTCGTTCCCTAATTACTATGTTACAGCAAAATTAGCATGTTTTCGATAGCCCGATTAAGCCATATCGGTAACTGTTCAGAACTGTTCGGCTAACTTCATGAACGCAGTCAGACGCGTAACCGGACAGTGCATCAGGACCGTGCCCTATAGTAGTTTTTAGTCCACCGGGCCACGTCTAAATGTTAGAACCCCTACTTTGTAAATATGCTATAATGTTTCTGTTGCACATGTATACTATTGCCTGAGCGACACCCCAACGTTTCAACTCGTGGTTAGCCACAGAACATTAGCACACAAAAACTATGTATCCGGTCCGTTCGTCCATACACGGCATGTCCACTGAATTTAAGAACAAAAGCTCTTGGCTA
>JASANE010022890.1:0-19708 GCA_030248225.1 Trileptium ribeirensis
TATGCTTTCGCAAATGTAACAAAAAGACTTTACCTTTGGTTCTTTAGCATTATTCGAATTAAAGGCCAAAATCTTACGTTAAGCCTGTGGTGGACCGGATAGAATTTTATTAGCATTTCAGAAATCAGATGCATAGGATAAAACTAATTAAGGCTTTCTTCAAAAAATAGACTTTTATTACTTGTTTAGTACACGTTTGAGGTAAACGATAAAGGAAATAGCGTGGCCAAAATTGTTGAATTTGCCAGTTTACAAATAGCGGCCGAATAATTCTCAATAGATCGACAGGCACAAGGCGGACCAAAAAGTTTATAATAATTAATTGCATGATTACAAGCAACAAATCTTTGACCTATTTAAGTGATATGCAAACTAAGGCGCTTATGACAAACACACTTTCGCCTACGGACATTAGTGTGTTGTTTTCAGGTAGTCAGGACAGACTATGTAGGAAAATTCAAACTGTCGAGACGAACAGTTCCAACAATTAATGAAAATAATGGGTTATGAAAATGCACACGTTAATACAAATTCATTAGTCTGTTATACGATCACACTGAAAACTTATCATTTCCAAGCAGTTGGTAAACACTGTACTTGTATATTGAAAGACAGTTGTGCTTCCCAGATTATGATAAAAACATGTACAAAACGCGTGTCATTATGCGAGCATACACAAGGTCCGAGGAATTATGGCATGTACCCGCTGCTCAGTTAGGGAGGTCGCCAAACCATCCATACCAACAAAACGTGGACTCGCCAGTCTACAGGAGGCGGGTGCTAAACCAAAAGGACATAAATTTTAGAAATTATTTGGGACTCATAATTTTTCTTAATATTTGTCAATTTTCCCTCAATTTTTTACAATTTTTTATAAACATTCCCAAAATTTCAGCACACGATGGCTGGTAGGTACGCAAACTCGAGGGGAGGTGGTCGGGCTACCTGCCAAAGGGTTCCAGCGATTCACTCGAGACTGATCTCGCGCCTCAGAGGGGCGAATAACCCCTGTTTCTGCCTATGAACATCTATGGTTATTTTGTGCTCATTTTAGTTTGAATGTTCCATCAAGAAGGTCCTGCTCTGTTCCTTACGTAGTCACAAAGTAGACAAAGTATGTGAAAACAAATAAATACATAAAAACTGAACTAATACAGCATTGCGAATACTATGTTGTAAAGGTCCTTCATATAGAAGTCTTGTTGTTCCTGAGTGTCCCTGCCACCGTCAGTTGTTATACGGTGTCTTGGATGTTATATGGTTTTGCTGATGGTATTTTAAAATAGTACATAAAGGTACCCTAGTGTCTATAATACTGTGGTGTAGAATACACCATAAAATTTATATAAAGTTATATGGCGCCAGCTACACCATGCTGTTATCTGCACACTTTATATATATAATGTATTTGTGGATGATGTGTTTGACACCATCAGTAATAAACAATGGGTGGATTTAAACTTTATAGTTAAGTTGATGGAGTCTCAAACACCACCTATTTCATTTAGTGTATGTATACACCGTATACTGCTGGATGGTATGGTCTAGACCATTGGAAGACAAAACTTACACATGGGGGGTCCTCTATAACGTAAACGCCGCATTAATAGACATAATACAGTTTCGTGTTTAACTTAATTTTTGATTATACCTATATTTACGCGAACCGATTTCTCAATCGCGCAATAATTGCTAAGCTGGATCCAAGACCAGAAGTAACACCCGTGCTGTATAAAGCTTAGCGACTTGCACACACCACTCAGTTAGTCAAGGCCGTGTTACTCCCTTCCTTGTCGAACAATTGGGCAACAATGCAAAAGTTCATACATCCTATTGCGGCATTTACGTTATAAAAATTACCCCCACGGAGTAGTTTTGTCCACCCTGTGTGTCTCTGCCACCATCCATTATATGGCGTCTTGAATACAATAGTGCTTACGGGGGTATTTTAAGATAGTATACATAAATAGTGTACTGTCAATTATGACATTGCGCAGACTACACCATAGAATTTAAAAAAATTATATGGTGTTTAGGTACAACATGCTGTTATTTACACTCTTTATGAAATGTGGTTGTGTAAGAGTGTCCTTGACACCATCTACCGTCTATAAGAAAAACCAATAGGGAGATCTAGTAATATGATGGTGTCCATGCATAATCTGTTTATTATATAGTGTGGGCATGTTCTGTATGTATACCACCGGATGATATGATGTAGACTATTGGGTGTAAAACTTCCACATGAGCGGTCCTTTATTACGTAAACGCCGCATATTTTGTAGCAAGAACACGGATTTGTCTGGTAATATTCCTTGATCTTGCTACGTTACCTGGCGAATAAAGATTGACGACATGTAATGTAAGACAGCGGCGGTGATAGCCTTCGGCCGGTGTCATGCCATATTTTTCCCCCACCTAACGCTCGGTCAGACGACTGATCGTTGACAATTTTTTCCGTTCCCGGCAGAGAAAGCCGTTTTATGTGCCGTCGAGCGGCCTTGGTCTTTACGTTTACTGCAGTATAAGGACTGTGAATTCAGCCAGACTACCAGCACTTATTGATCGCCAATAACTGACAAGTAGCGATTTTGTCCATCCTGTGTCACAAGTACCTATATTAGATTTTTTCATACATGCTCAAGCTCCGTGGTCCAATCGGCTAGCAGATGCTGCCGGGCTGGAACGGACTTCGCACTCTCGGAGTGGTCAGTTATCCGGCTGAAAGGAGTACGCGACAGAGAGGGATCAAATTTCGAAATTTTTAAAGGCCCAGTATTTTGGTCAATCTTAACTATTATTGCTATGAATTTCTCCAGTTTTTACTAAAACGTTCCTTAACTTTTCCAAATTCGTAGCTGTTTTGTGCGTCAGTATTTAGCCCTCTCAACTGAGGCAAGAACATAAAATTGACTGAGCATATTCAATGTTATGAACACTCGAACTTTTTTGATGGGGTCCGTTGGACAACTGCAATGGTGTGCTGCATATTTAACCCGATTCGTTCCGTGGAAATTTGGGAAGGCCCCAACGTTATTAGTTGGGTCAATTTGTTTACGCCCAATAGACCAGCAATAAACCGAAACCACTGTTATCTGCCAAAATTGTTGTTACATTTTAGCTGCATACATTTTCTCACCATGTGACGTTAAGACATTTACAGGCAGAAAATACAAAATAATCGGTTTCGCTCGTTGTTTTATAGAATGAATATGTGTTGTATTCTGCAGAATTTGATCAGGGGCGTCACCAAAGAGGGCCACAGAGGGCCGTGCCCCCCCCCGGTTTAGCTCGGTGCCCCCAGTTTAGATTTTCTGGCTACACCCCTGAATTTGATCCTCTGATATCAATGTTCAAAAATGAACTCAGAAGCTAATTTTCCGGCACTCCTTTACGTCAACAATAAGACATCTTTACCGCTGCGGCAACGATTAGTCAATATATTGTTGTTGTGCATTTTAAAAGCGCTTATAGCAAAAATGACATGAATAATTTGGTCCTCAACAATAATTAAAACTGACACTTCGAAATCAGCTAGTTTAGAAGGTTGTCATATATCGGATAATTTAACAGATTGTCAAAGCAAACCATTTATCACTGACATGTATAATGTACAATACTACTGAAGCTTTTCCAGACCTTCCATAGCGTTGACTCCACAAAAATTCGTCCATATGACTTTTTCTTGATTCTTTCATAGCACTCGTTAATGTGAGCTCAGCTAATTGGACATACAAAGTTGTGTGCCTATGATTGACAGTAAAATGTTAGTAAGGTGGTCCCACTGGAAGCAGTCGAATATTATTGTACGTCTCCCATTGCTCAGTGGATTATAAACCGTGGAGCGATGGAGCGCTGTACTATGTGGAGTTGTTTCAGCCGGACTGCTCGAAAAGAGTTCGAGAAATCCATCGCTGGTTGCAATACCTCCACACAGGCATCTCGGTTATACAACGTGCCCGACATTGTCCTTGCGCTTCGCTATAAGGGATTCACCTATTTGTACCCATCTCCTCCAATTTACTTAGGGTTTTGAATCAGCCAGTGTAAACAGACATCTCTAAAGAGCCGAACCCAGTGCACTACGGTATTCTCCGACACCCCTGTCATGTAAACGGTGGTTTTGGTAGCCGTGGCATGGCTCCACAAATACAGAAACCGCAGCATTAGATCTAGAGATAGACCACTTTCTCTGACACTGCGGTCGGCACGGATCTTGTATTTTCTGGACTTGTGGCCCTGAACCTTCGGGGTCTGACAGTACTGTGGACACAGCTATTCAAATCCCTGTTCATGCAAGGCAATAATAAAATATTTCAATATTGCTGCTAAAATTACAGTCAGCGGTTCTTCGATCACTGCAAATTATACGTCGCAAAATTTTTCCATGTACACAGTGCGAAATTAATTGCTTTTTTCTAAAACTTGGTGAAATCTTGGCATAATCCAAAACCCGAATCGTCTGGTCATCATAGCTTTAATAAAATAAACAATTTTCCTCGAGGCGTCCGCATTGGATTCGGATTTTCGAAAAAATTTGACTGAAACTTGTCATCATACCAAAATTACAACCGCATTTTATATATGTTAATTAATATATTTAATACTTAATAATCCATAGTTAGATTTTTTAAAAAAAGTTCAACGAGTCAATTTTAATTCGCGAACACTCGGACAAGAAAATTGTGGAAATGGCACCGGGAACGATTTTGAGTCTTGGGTCGAGCTATAACAAAGCACATCTGGGGCGCACAGGATAAGATAAATCTAGTCTCGGGCAAGATAACATAAAATATATTTAGGGGACAAGTACCCGTAAAGGGCAAGAGAGCTGCCCCCTAACGGTACGGCTCCTTCTCAACCCAGATTTATTGCCCCGCATCCCCTTCCTCACGGCGAAAATGCGCAGAAAATTTTGGGCAAATTGACAAGAATGCTAGAAAATCTAGGGTGCCGAACGAACCACGTGCTCCCTATCTTAATTTCCGGAATACGGGAGGGTAGCTGTGGTTCCGGCTTCGGTTCTATGATACCATAACGTTACTAAAGCACTACCCCAACTCGGAAACACTTTTGAGAAACGTTTATTCTGAAAATCAACTTCAATCTAGCTAAGCTACCTGTAGCTGATTCCTGTTAATTATGGTCAATGGACTTTTGCATATTGAACCTGGAAGGGGCTGCCAGCGAACCAAACTATTAAACTGGAAACATCGTATTAAACTGGAAACATCGTAACAAAAGTTGTTTGTCTCACAAATGCAACATTGATAAAACCATTGCGAATTATTGCGGCATTCTTCTTTTACGTAACACATTCGTATCAATATGCTGCTTTTTATAATGCTTGCCACAGTGCTAATCCAATGTTTATATCAATGTAACATAATGGTCAGCCGTGCGAGCCGAGATCCAGGCAATCAGACTTTGCGTTTAACTCAGAATCATTTCGTATTCCTTGTTAGTCTGCGGATACTACTAAAATGATTGGGAATAAGGGAGAAACGACTAGGTTTGCGGTAAAATCGACAACTCTAAATTTAGGAAATAAACCTTGAGGAAAAATAGTGTTCATCGTCTTATTTTAAAAAATAGAGGAAATCTCTAATTTTATCAAATTTTCAATATTTTCAACCCTTTTTAGGAATATATTTCAAAAAATTCAGACTCGGCTTTTTCGGCAATAAAATGTTTGTGTGCCTACTTGTGTTTATCGTGTTCTTTATCTCTGTAAGCCATGGTATCTATGCCACGACTAGGGGACGAACGTTGTGATTTTTGGAAAAATAAACAGCTTAGAGCGGTGGGGTTAGAAGGGGGCTGCTCCCCAATTTAGGGTTATGTTTAGTGTATGGAGTTAGTATATTTAGGTTTTAGTCTTAGGCTTAACCTTATGTCTACGAGTGTTTATTGTGTTCTCTATATAATACAATACACAACATTATTTAGATTATTACTGTGTAGCAAAATTATTTTATTTTTGATTGCTAAGATCTAGGCGTAGGCTTAGTATATAGGTCATATAGGGACCTTAGCTTAGACCAAGGCATAGGCTTACTATATAGAGAATGGCATAGGATTTACATCATTTTCGACCCCAAAAGTGACATCGGTCCATGATGTTTGTTGAATATATCGAATGTACTAATATGTCAATTTTAAATTCGTACATGCTTTTCAACGCTGATATACATGATCGATCTTTGCTTGAGTTACAAAATAACTTAGCTACTCAAGAAATATGTTTCCATTAAGTGTCAAAACAATTGGTCAACTCAGTAATTATCTGACATCATTTAGGAACCACTATAGTAAACTATGAAATTGTAGGCAGATATTTTTAGTGGAACAGTTGGAGTACCAATATAACGTCGTCGCTACAGGTGACCGGTTTACGTACGATATTCGAAACGAAACTATTCGAGTTCAATTCCTCTTCAGTGCAACTAATGAAATAAATCCAAAGCAAGTTGGTGTGAAATAAAAACTGTGTTAACTGATCATATTATCAGCAGCTCAGCGAATGATGAGCACTGTCAGATCAGGTATACGGCTTGTGAAAATCCTAAATACGGCATTCTAGAAGCTAAGTATGAAGCCGAGACAAATTACCCTGTCCAATATTAAGCATCGTGTGCCCTCAATATAGCAAATAACTGGTTGGTGACCATTGCCTGTCTGTCATCTAACCACCTATACCGCCGTGGTTGATAGATGGATGATTATTTCCTATTACTATATATTAAGTGGAGCTGCAGCGCCTAACGATATCAGCGGCACTACACGCTATTTCTAGCTTACTAACTTTAATGACATAGCTAACTACTCTCAGCGTCATAATACACGCACACCAAGCTTAAAAGCCGTAGAACCCAAACGCCGCTCGCGTCTGATAGAGGCAGTGGTGGTCTACAGGCTTCGGCAACGAATAGTCATTCATTCCGTTCGTTCACACTGTGTTGCTGTTTGATTATAAGTTGGTGGATTAATGGTCTGGTTGCGGTGACCCTAATGTTTGTGTTGACAATTTAGCTTCTCAGTTTGACAGTTTTCGTTCTAAAATCGAGACAGCAAGTCTTCTCAACGTAAGTATGTCTCATGGTCGTTTCGATAATATACTAGCGAGCGTTATAATTTGTTCGACTTCAAGCGGCTTAGCGTTTTGCGAAGAAACAAGCAACATTGCTTGGGAGCGTTCTTTGATGTTTTGCTGTTGTTGTAGAAGCGTTTTTAGAATAAATTTTTCTTCCTTTAGGCAATCGTTTGAAAAAAATTCTGGCTAAAAGTCAAATACAGGAAACCAGATTTCTTCTGTTTCGTAAATAGCAGTTTTCAAGTGAAATAAGGACAGGATTCAACTGTTTGTTTTACTCGACCGGTTACGCGATGCTCTATTTCTATTTGGCAGCGGGACAATTTGGGACCGACCCAGCTGAGTCAAATCGTTCTTTGTTTTACTTGCAACTCTTAAAATATTTCTGATTCAAACTCAAAATGTAACTTCAGTTACACTTAATATCTTAATATTAAGTCCTTAATATAATACATTAATTCCTTGATCAAGTTTTGTAACGCGCTTGTTCAAAGCCTGTCTCTAGGGGTTTCCAGGAGGTTTTACAAGTGCGTCCCAATGAAAGTTGCAGTCAAATAATGAAGCTTACTGTCATTCTACGAACAATAAAGGTAATCCAGTTTTTACGGGACAGGCTTGAAACTGCACACTTATCGTGGAAAATTTTAATTATCTCACGAAGCTTCATATGAATACTAAGGATCATTTCCATCAAAGCTCCTAAAGACTTGGGGCCCAAGTAACCCTGAAAGGTGGTACGTTATAACGATAAAAATGAACAGCTCAGAGTGGACGGCAACCCCCGACTTTAGTCCTAAAATTAGTATATGCCTCACACAGGGCCCTTAGCTTAGGGTAAAACGAAGGTTTAGGCTTAGTATATCGGGTACGGCGTGGCCCGCATTTTATTTCCTCTCCTCGTTGTTAACACGGCCCACATTCTAAATTTGAGGCAGTTGTGTCAACCAGATTTCGGCAACCACCACGAAGTTGCTCAAACTGTTTTTGCAAGTTTTTTTGCGGTTTCAAACTTGATCGTATATTTTTTAAGAGATTTTATGGAAATTTTTTTCAGAATATCAGGCCACAAATATTTAGCTAAATCTTCTAGTAAAGTTAGCTGTCGGCGTAACTGTACAGGTATTTATAAAAGTAGCGAACCATCTCAACTTTAGGGACCAGGATTTAATGGGTGACATGCCGTTCTCGATATATTGAGCTTAAACCTTAGCCTTAGCCTAAGCTACGTTCCTAATGTGAGTCATGTACTAAGCCTAAGTCGGGGGCTACCGCCCCCTGAACCCACCGGTCTAAGCTGTTCTTATTTCTAACGTTATTGTTATACATGACAGTTTAGTCAGTAGAAGCTTTAAGACTGTTTGCCGTACGACAACGGACACCGACAATAATTTGAAAACACCATAATATAACTAGATGTCTTAGCATGATATCTACAGCGTTGCCAGCTAGAACAGTTATAGCGCATTCTGTCTAAAACTACTACCAAAACATGTTTCTCTTTACCTCCATCTTCTGGAAGGCTTTCATTCTTAACGAGGAAACTGGTTTTGGAAAATAGAACGAAACTCTGAGTGGAGTTGAAGTTTGTTCTGACCGGTCGGGCATAGTTTCGGGCCTAACAAGGCAATCGTTGGAGAACCAGCTACGATTTCGATTATGATCGTATTATTATTGTCCGTTTATTTGTTCTATAGAGTTTGCTTTGCTTTTACGTTCCATGTAGTCACGTAATCATTGTTCTCAAGTTTCAGTATCTTAAACTGCGCACGTATGGACGTGTATATCTGTTTGAATGTTCAATTCTCTCGCAATTCTAGTTAGTCAGCCAAAAACCAGAACTATATAATCATTCGCCTTACAACCCTGAAATGGTTTCGAAGCGGAAAAAACGAATGAAACACGATTTCGCTGGTAAGGACCCACCCTGCAATGATTCCACGGTTCCCAATGATAATTTAAGTAAATAATTCGCTGTAATCGCATCGGTTTATCGGGGTTTAGATTCAAAGCTTTATTCTATCCTGCAGTTTTTCAGAACATCACTTAACGTATTTATCTACTGAAGAGCGCAGTATTTTGCCTCTCCAGTCACCTTGTTTTTGGCTCATATTTTACTAAAATTCGTCACCAAAATGTTTATCCACACCTCAGTTTTGAAATGAATCTTCTTATTGTGGGTTCTCAAAATTAAGTTATTAGGTTCACAAATTTAGATATATATAAAATAGCTTACCGTTGATATCGAAGGTACGCTAGCTGATGTGGGTAAGCTACCGGGGAGCAAGTCTTCAGAGGAAGCAGGAGGTAGACTCTCCTGCCGCCACTTTTGCCTATTTTATCCTAATTTTTGCAAAAATTTTCGCCGCGCGCCTAGAGATGAGAGGGCGGGCGGAGCCTTTTGGTGCGTAAAAATTGTGGCTTGGAGGGGTCTTACCCTTAGGGGACATGGTAACACCCCATCGACACCTATGGCTTATAAACAGGATGTTTGCCTAGTTTAGTATTTTATGGCTATCTGTTATTGATTTTGACAATATGTTCAATGAATTTTATATTCATTTTAATCAAATATGGTTTAGTACAAAATGTTCAAAAATAATGATATATATTTGCCAGAGCATAAAGTGCAATATTGTACAATGTGGCTGTTTTTTGTGGCAACTGCTTAATAGTTGTGCCTGCGATACCACCTATTCTCTGTTTGGCTGTTGGAGAGCTAAAAATCGGTGAAATTAGAGCAAGAACAGGAAAGACTACTTGTAGCTTTTCGTGCTCTAATCTTATCCGCTGTGGGCCCTAACAAAAGCAGCCTAAAGAACATACCAAGAAGAACCTATTATGGTACACCAAACATTCACTTGAGCAAGGCCGAAAAATGAATACACTATCCCGGCCCCTAAAGTAGACATCTGCCCATTATCGTATAGCGTTATAGACTGAGGGATGATCGTGACCCATGCGTTGTTCAATTTTTATGTCATTATATCGTGATAGTTCCAAATTCTAGATAATGTAGAGTAAGTTTCAAATACTTCTTTAGTTTTAGACAATGAATTATCGTAAATAGGTGGCATTTTATGCTTTCACCACGAAATAATTGGTTTTCGTAGCAAAGTACTTAAATTTGCATAAACTCAACCATAGTCAAATGACACAAAGAAAAACCTTCCCTTTAGGCATGACCAGTAAGCTTTTATTAGGGCGGATTTTACGGCGACGTAAAAACCATTCGTCTCGTGCGTCGGTTTGTTTGTTTTCCACACATTTTTGATTCGATCACCGAAAGTTTTCCCCCGGTGCGTCGGGCACGGTTTCAGGTTTGAAGCTTTTCTTATATTTGCCGGTTGTTTGTTTGACCTAGAAGCTTGCCGCTATTTTTAGCTTCATTCTGCCGGTGAATATTTTAAATGTTGCGAAAACGAATCCAAACCAACCATGATTCCACGTTTGGTTGGTTTTATTATGCCGATCTATAGTACGCGTCGTACAGGTTATTCGTTCGTAAAGGCTTTTTGATCAGTTATATATTCAGAAATTTGAAACCTTTTCAAGCTGCCTAAGCGCTAACTGAATTTGGATTTTGCCTTAGGATTAGGATATTTATTTGGTTAGCACGATACACACAATAAAGGACTTTGAACGGTGCTAAAATTGCAAGGGCTCTATATCTATTAAATAAAACATGTATTTGTTCCTTTTCCTCTTATATTTCAATCAATGTTCATTTTAATTCATTGATAACAGACTCAAAAATAAATTGTTGGCTTTTATATGGAATTACGTTACTAAAATAATTTGTTCTAAAGCAGCTAGGCAGTTGGCTTCCACATGCTGTCGGAGGTAGCTAAACTTTTTGTATTGGCAAGAAACGGGGTTAGTAGTATAAATGGAGTTACCCCTGAGTGTCAAAACCCCCTAGGGTTTGGTAACCCCCAACAGGTCGCTCAACCCTCTGGCGGCGCCGCCCGCATCAAAGGTTCCACACACCGGTTCCTCCTCCCCACCGCCGGGCCCTGATCCGCTGACCTCCTGTCGTGGGAAACCGAAGGCCTAGCCCTTAAGGACCGGTCTACTATCCCCCTTGGACTTCGTACCTCGATCATGTATGGTTAGCACACACTGTATGTATACCAAAAATATCTGTATTATTTGTATGGGTGAAAATAGGATTGTTTTGTCTGAAGTCGTTTCCGGGTGCCTGAATTATTGTCCTCAAAGATACAATGTTCAGAAATGGGCAGCTATGTAAAGATAAATTGAACGTATTAAATCATTACGAATTCAGCTAAATCATTTGGGTTTGCGTACGTCTATGAGAGAGTATTTTATTTATTAGGATATTCCACGCATTGTACATCATTTCCTTTCGTAAAATCAGGAAACTTTATAATCAAAAGTGCCGTTGTACATAAAATGAATAGTTGCGTTTCGGAAATACAATGTATGCCTCAAGAAGGAATGTCAAATAACACCTATAGAAGGCTTTCAGTCGGCGAATCCCGAACAACCGCCACAATTGAACTTCCCGAAGATGAAACAATTGAACGCAAAAAAGATGGTAAAATAACGGAAATAGTAAAACCATTGAGTCCAAGTTCAAGAACAAATGATAAAAGCGAACTTGAAATCATATCTAGGCTCTTAGTATAGCGGTATCTGACCTGAACTTTGACAAAACTGTTAGTACTAAAAGAACTAGGGAACGACATTTTTGGGGTCTTTCCTTTACGACTGTTGATTCAACAGAAAAAATATTGCATTTTTCCACAATTGATTGCACTAAAGAAAAACTACTGTCGTCGCCGTCAAAATCACTTATAGGGTCTGCGATCTCTCGTCAAATACCGTTAAAAATGTACAGTAATGAAATTTGAAGAAAACTCAAATGAAGTTAATCCAATGTGTTTTCTGAACCCTCTAATTAAATAAAAAGTTAGTTTAATTAATTGCAACTTAATGTGGAAATATTTTAATCTGCGGTTTACGTGGTTTTTCTTGGGTATATTTATAGGGAAGTAGCAAAGGGTACAACTGTGGACTCGCATGTTTTATAGATTTAGGTAGCTGCACTGGCGTTGTTCACCCAGTCCCCCGGTTTTGGCCCCGTAAAATTGATAATTTTAGCAATTAGGAGTATATCATGCAAATTACCCTACAAAAACACAGTATCAAATTTTGGGTGTTAAGTGGGTTCCTGTTAAACCCTTGAGCCGGTCCACGGTTGAGTGAAGTGTTGACTCAAATTGATTCAACTTAATTCAAACTGAGTCAAATCTTTAATCATATTGAGTCAAAGTTTAGCTCAAGCTTTAGGGTTAAAAGGGCCATACTACTGAGTCAAGTGTTGATTCAATTTCAGTGAAACTTCACTCAAATTGAGTCAACCTTACCTCAAGTCTAGTCAGCCTAACTCAAAACTTAACTCAATTGTCAAAAAATGTTTTTGTTGTCCAAAGCACATTTTAGCAAATTATAAGCATTTTTCACTTCCTGACACGCATGGTGCCCGTTCCCGGCTCAACACAGTCCCTATACAGACAGAGCTTTATATTTTAGGCAATCTCTGTTTCTGCCGCCACAAGATCTGATCTCTACGCATAATCATGATCATTGCATTGCGATATGTGATCTTGGATGACTCGACTAATCTATTCAGAAAGCCTTTATAAACATCGAAACAATATCCATTTATTTGTGTCTATACTGCCATCAATCATATTAATGCTGCGAAATCGTCCGAATACGTTGTGTCTCGAAATCATGATAATTATAATTCCTTCCTATTCCGAATAGTTATTCCGATCGGGAAAATTCGGAAATCTTGTACGATATTAATGACCTTAGTTGCAACTAGCTAAGTAATTATTAATAAGGTTTATTTGGTACTGGGCGCCGTCAATGCGTCACAGTGCCATTTCCAGTACCATATCCGATTAATATATATCCGTCCATCGTTCTGTATTAGTCAGGGCGAATACGCAGTGTTTGTGCGGTGACCTCATTCCATAAATCACGAAGAAAGTAATGTGACAGAAAGTTTTATTCAGTTTAATTCAATTGTTAGAACTCGGACGGTCTAAACCACACCACGCCCTAAATGCAAACGTCTATGGTTGGGTATTGCAACGGTCTCATTAAAGTTTACTATAAAGCCGCGAAAATAGACTGTAAATATACAAGTGTGAACTAAAAATATATAAATGGCTTTATCTCGCCATTATTTTAAACCATTTTCCGTATAAAGCTTTGAAAATTGTTTTAAAATACGAATATAGTATTAATTGCTTAGTTTCAAAAAATATCATAATTTTATGAAATTTAGGTCTTTCAGAATTTGAGCATAGGGTTCCTAAACACAGAACAAAAATTAAAATGTCTACCCACATGTTCTAACGTTTCAAATATTGATTCTAAACTACACAACGTTGAATGTCTATACCTCAATGTGAAAAGCCGTGCCTATATCTGCATTAACCGTTTCCAAACTCAACGTTGTAACCTGTCAACCGCGCATATTTTGAAGACCTGTGTTAACCCTTTGCAGCATGGGTTAATCTGTATTTCGTGCAATATTGAATAAACTTTTGCTCTAACAGCTCACTGAACCAATATCGTTAGTCACTGTGCTATCAGTGGGCTGCTGCTCGGTTCTTTAAGTAATGCGGAAGTAAACTTATTCTGCGCCCACCGATTATTCTATTTTGTTATTTTAAAACAAGATGCGTTATGGAACTCTGCCTATCCAAGCAAAAATTAGTTATTTTTTGTTCGCGAACATCAAAATTGTTTTTGAACGAAATTTTATCGCTTTTGAATTGAAAAGGGCTATGTTGGCGAATAATAAACGACATACTACAGGACCCTTTCGTTTATGCCACCGACTTTACATTGAATTTGTTCGCGAACAGCGGCAAGTCCTAATTGAAAACCACCAATTGTCATGAAACTGGTATTGGTTGATTTCAATCCACAAATTCCGGGATAGCAGTAAGTCGAATCCCCGTTCTTATTTGTTCCAGAACAATGGATGCGGATTCGACATCGGGTTTTACAAAATAGGATAATAAGTGGGCGCAGGTTAAGCTTAGTCGCGCATAACCTAAAAAAAGTCCGAATTACAACGCATGCGTAAACGCACGCCACCCGACAAAAACGACAATCATATGGCATCACAATGTACGCTGTTTCATATGTGCGACACTATGCGAGAAAGGGTTAATCCAGCGATAGTCTAAATTTTGATTATTTATATTTATATAAATATTTTTTAATTCGAATTTTGTTATCTTCAGTCACAACGCCGTGCAGCTTTGAACGGCGTGTAGCTGATTTAATTAGTTTTGGCGATATAGAGCTTTTCATAACAAAATCAACTGAAATTGGGACATATTATAATTCCGGTCCCAGTGGACCCCCTCATCAGCCCGAGGGTTCGATAAAGCTCAGAAGTCTAAAGGTTAAACACAGTTTTAGGTTAACTCAAGACTAACAACAGTTTTTCCTTGTGGGTGGTATATTTTGTGTTTTTGTCATTAATATTTAGCTACATAATTTTCTGCGCTTAGGTGTAAGCAGTAGCCCGCCAGGATGCAATACATCATACGACACCTTCTGTAAGAAATCAGAATATGTTGATGTTGATGTTGCACACTAAACTTTAAAATACGCCAAATACGTACAAAGCGTCAGCAAGTCACGAAATCTCAACTACCAACGCACGAGTATATCGTATTGAACAATGCGTTAGTAACACGAAATTATGTGGCTAACGTCATGAAATATTGGGTATTCCCATAAACACAATTGGGTATATATGAGCCAATGTTCTTAGTTCTATAGGCTTCAATAAAATATCCGAGTTTGCTTAAGAATGTATTCCAACACAGATCCATATATCTAGTTGTTAGCACTATGGCTGGGGCTTAATTTATTACAGAATTTTGTTAAGCAGGAATAACAAATGACAGGTCAGCGCTCGACATCATGTCAATCTCTAATTACTCAGTATACATGAAATATTAAAAAGTGAGCATGTCAGAAACATTACATAGGCTTACTTTTCGAATCTTTGTCTCGAACTTCATAGAGATAATCAGTGTTGTGCAATCCATTACAGTTTTCAGGGTATGGATTAACCGATGTATATTTATTAATGCATTTTAGTGAAAGACACTAGAAGTATTAGATAGCTTTAAGTAAAATTGATTAATCCTTTCCACACATAATCTTGTTGCAAATAGTATTACACAGTTTACATTACGTAAGCCAAAAATATGATTTTACAGTAGAAATACGAATAAATGTTGATTTATAAATACGTATCTATCCCGAGGTCCCTCGAACACACCAAAATAAACATTTAGAACCATCTGTAAAAATCATCCGACCATCCATTGCAGAGTTATAAACAGTTTAAAACTATATACATCGTCAACTATTTGTACTGGCTATGTGATCTTGATTAAACGATACTAGGCTCTACTACCTACGGTAGTTGGGAATAGAAATGTATATTAAGAGGTCAACATGAAAAAAGATGCACCAGCGATCTTACATTGAACCAACTTGGATTCGAACCCGGGCCTTTAGCTAGCAATACTAGAGCGGTACCATTACAACACAGGTCCCGCCCGATGAACCCGATCACAATGAATCTACGCTATTTACGCTAGCCAAGTGAGACGGTTCATCACTCCAGCGGAGCGCGCGGACCGAGTGTGGTTTGACCGTTAAACTTGGACTGTACTAAAAAACTGTGTGCAGGGTATCAGGTTGGGCCAGCGGCGCAGCGCGCTGTTCGAAAGTGGGGGGACTTAAAATCGGGGCGTAAGGGAAAATTGCGGACACCATAAGGAAAAATTTTACTTATTTTTATCGATTTTTACCGAAAAAAAGTGTAAGGGGCGCCCAGCAGCTATCCCCTCCGTCTTGGTGCACCACTGTTACGTATTAATTTTTTCTGTAATAAATATATATAATATATACTAGGGACATGTCTCATAGCCAAGAAAGTGAATTCTGAGTGTATATAAAAGTTAGGAGAATACTTAATTTTGCTAAAGCCGAAGGTCCAAAACAAAGCTCAAATAGTAAAACACCACATATATTTATATATAGCTTTGTTCTCTGAACGAAATGAGCCCAATCTTAGCCGAATCGTTCCAGCGACTAAGGAGATATTACCAATTTGATGTTTTCGGGGGTCCCAAAGGTCCATTTTAAAACCTATTTTGATTCAAGCCTGGAACGTAGGTGACCCCGGCAACAACAACACCTACATAGCTTTATAGAGCTAAATTTTTTGAACAGATCGCACCCGTGGTTGTCGAGATATGACTCATAACGTGTTTTGGTAGGATCCTTAGAGGCCCTGCCTGGGCCATGTCGGTGAGGGGCAAGAAGTTGAAATCGGTTTTTGCGTCTAATTAAAGGGCACAAATAGGGATTTCAAGCTTTCGAAAGAGGTATTGCACGACCAGATTTGCCTATCAGAAGTTGAGTTATGCATGTCACCAGAAAAAATCCACAAACAGACGCTGCCAAACTTCACACTGCTGGCTAGTAAGAATTCTCCACTTCGCTCGTTTCACTCACTCACTCAGAATTCAAATATATAATATCCTGTATCTCTATAAATGGGGGACCTCACAGAACAACAACAACAACAATGAATTTATAACGCGCTTTTTTTTTCGCTTTTTCTTTTTTTTGGAAGAGGTCCCTACCACTGTGATAACTGCGTGGGCCGCCCAACCGCGTGTTGCGCCCTTGGGTTGGGCTCACTAAATGAAAAGATCCGCGAGAGATCTTACATTGGAATAGTCGGGTTTGGAGCCGGGTCTCCAGCTTGCAGAACTAGCGTGCTACCCCTACCCCGCAGGCGCTATTTACTCTCGGGTAATAACCAGTGAGACGTTAGAAAGACTTACCTCCGTGATCCTTTTGTATATGGTCATTTTTGTTCAATCGCACTTTGTTATAAAATATCTGGCAGTGTTCCATGAACGTTAGTAAGCATGCCATGCAGACAATTTTTAATCAATATTCATTCATTTGCGAGTATTTCGGAAACTGACAAGCAGTAAATCTAGATTATCATACTATAGGAAATGAATACCATAAAATATATATTTATAAATATTTATTTATTAATATTTATTTATATATTAATATTTATATATTATAGAAATATTTTACTAAATATGTCCGTTTTCATTTATCGAAGCAAAATTATAAAACAAAATTTAAATGTCCGAATTCCCGGTCAGAAAACATTTCAATTTCTAGCGATTAGAATAATAATTGAAATTGTGAAAAAAAAATTCCTCATTCACTACAGAAATGTAACGTCGCATTTTCGAAGAATCCGTTGCAAACTCATTGTCAATTTCGTTCAAATTCAGAGAATTGCAGAATTGTTAATTTTACTTTTGCAGTTTTATGCACCACCGCTGCAGTTGCAGTTTTGCAACACTTTTGATACTATTTTCATTTTACGTCGTTTCGATTTAAAACTCAGCGTTCGCTTTCAGCATCGAAATCGTTTGTCGCAGTAATACAATTTGAGTGTTTCACATTCTAAACTATGTTTATAAATTTAGGACTATAGTAGTTGTCTTTTTAAACTGACTACTTAGGCCGGGCGGTGCGGTCAAAAAGGGTCCATGCCCGGAATTAGTGGCCCAGCTACTGACAGCCTAAAGTGTTCGATATGCTTTGCTAAAATTTGAGCTCAATCATTTTCAAGATATCTTGTTTACCTGTGATCGGCTAAACTGCAAAGCTTGTGCAACACTCGCGCGTTGAAATCCACCAAAAATAAAAAGAAAATACTTTCAAGTTTTCGTCACCATACGATCGAAATTTGGGCTTTTTCGCTTTGATCAAATCCTAAGGGTGAACTAGTGAGCGCAGGTCAAACATTTGTACCAAAAATTACAGACTCATGGCTTCGCTGACATGATTTTTACAAAATGTGGCAGGGTGTTCGGCACTTTGTCGCGACTACCCCATGTTTTTTGCAAAGCTTTTTTATATGATATCACCAGCCGAGCAGGGCCGGATTGAAAGCCGGATATCCATACATGCCGGCAGGGGGGGTTGGGGGGTAACCCCCCCTGAGGTCCGGACCCCCCCCCCCCGAGCCCGAAAAGCCAGGCGGGGCAACGGTTGGGGTGCGCCGCACCCCCCCCCCCCCCGAAGGGCCAGAATATGAGCTCCAAAAATTAGGTAACGAACAAATGCTTCGAAAAGGGTTTGTATTTTAATACTTTTTCTACTTTTTCTGCAAAAACTGCACTCTTACCCGAAAAATGTGGCTGCGAGGACCAAAAAAAGGTCCTCACGACTAGCCCCCGTAGGAAAATTTGGCCGGCCAGGGAGGATTACCTCCTGGGATGGCCACGACCCCCCCCCGTGAGGGGCCTCTACCCCCCCGTATGACCGACCACCGACATGTATGCGGATATCCTGGACTGGACTCTATGACCCAACAACTTGTCTGGTGCTAAACTCTGATAAATATCAGTTTCAAAGTTTCTACAGACAGGATTGTGAACATGCGGAGTTGGTTTTAAATAATATGATTTTGTTTTGAAGACTCTGGCGATTCCAAGGTAGAAAAAATGACGAAAATATCTTCTTTGAAGAATCTTAGTTTTAAGTATTGCACTTGAATTAACAACTGAGTCTGTTGCAAACACAGCTAATATTAGTCGGAGGATATGTTTCGAAGGCGGTCTGTTTACGATCCTTTACGTCAGTCTTGAAATGTTTTACCGGAACGACTTGAAAGTTTGTGTCGAAAAAACCATTTTGTTATAACTCTCAGCAATCCTTTAACTGAATCCTGCTCAAGACTGAAACACTTTTGCAATTTTATCTACATTTTTTACGACAAACTTATATTTAAAAATATAGCATCCACGTGTCGTAAGCAGAATTATATATTTGAAGAACATCAGATAAAGCTGTAGTTTTCCGGTCCCTTAGACGAATAAATGTCCTCAACCGCTGTAGAATTACGGTTCGGAGTACAGTTATAAGCCATTTTTTACGAAGGCATCTTCCGCATTTCTTTTGTTGATAAAGGACTTTGTTACATAACAAGGACTGCAGAGAACTTGATGTAGGCAGGTCCGGGTACATTAAGGGAGCCCATTTTCAATTTTCTGGTTCAGCCGTCCTCAAACTGTACATCTTGCGCCGACGAGAAAACTCTTCAACTTAGACGAACTATTATAATCAGAGGCACTCAAAACCGCAACAGAGCAAAATTAGATTGGCTGGAAACATGAGACGTAACAAGATTTTGTGCCAACTACATCGTAGTTGTCCAAGGCCCTTGGGTTCAGATGGTTCCGGTTGGGGCGAGTGGGAGTGCGGACCTTAGGAGGGGGAATGCTCGAAGCATTTGCAACAAATTAACGGAGATGGACACTTTACTTGAATTAGGATCTTCTTCAAAAATCTGTGTATCCGAGACATGATTACACGAAAATGTACCAGATGGAATATTGCGTAATTCAACACATGTGGTATGTAGAAAGGGTAGGTCATCGCGAGTAGGAGGAGTTGCCATTTTTCTTTCATAACAATTAAGTTTCCAGCGATACG
>JASANE010022891.1:0-37085 GCA_030248225.1 Trileptium ribeirensis
TGAACCCAAAGCAATACGTAACTGAACGAAGTAGGTTACACAAAATACATCCTGTCTCTCATTGACTTCGATGTCAACACCATTCTTTGCAAGTTCTCTTCTGCAGTATTGCAAGTATCCAATAATAGCCTGTTTCCTGGGTTCTTTGTGAGCTGTTAACTTCACTGGACGTTGTCCATTTTTGACGCGATCAAGATTAAAACTACGTAAATGTTTACCATTGTGCAGTATCGACAACGCTACTTCCTTCCTGACGAACGCTACAACAATAGGTGCTGGTTGGGCTCTCGCTTTGATTCTGTGTACCGCCGAAAAATCTTGACTTAACAACGGTCGATCGATAACCTTTACCGCGATAATGTTGAGCAGCGATAAAACTTCATCCCGTATTTTACTGGAAGGCTCGAATTTTTCGGTGTCATTCTTTTGTATCTATAATATCTGTTTGTAAACCTGTATATCTTAATCTTAAGCATAACTAGGAAGTATTGACCGTAATGTAAGACTGCTAAGAGTTCCCAGCATGTACTAGTATTCTAAATTCCGGTATGCGTAAATCAAAATTATAAGACTTAACTGACCGGGGAGTAATTGCTATGGAGTAGTATTGCGTGTAAACCTGATGAGGCTAATAAGAAAAAACAAGTATATGGCTGGGTGTCACTATAATCTAGGCTGTAAACATCTATCGTCCGCGTCCGAATCGGACAACTATGGGTTAAAAACATACAACCGATAGTACGTATACTGCTTATGATATTGGTACAACATGCATCTAATTGAAGTAGGTGTTAGATGTCAGAAATGAAAAACCGTAACTAGAAATACCAAGTCCCGTATACTTTACTAAGCCATCGAACTCGGTTATAACCCGTACCTGATCTAAAACTCAAACAGTGAGTAAGCCGATAAACTATCTAACGTTGTACAGTAATTGAAGATCTACGTATTATCCAAAAATGAAATGTATGTTAATAGCTATAACCAGGTACAAAAGTCAAAAACCCAGATGACGTACATATGTTGAAGTATGTTTTACCATACAGTGCTGAAATGCGGCGAGCCAAAACAGATATTTTGTGCAAAAATCAGCGCAATCTTTGGTCATTGTATTTCTAACATGGTAATACGTGGACCCACTTTACTCAATTTTAGGTATTGTATAAAATATATATATCATACATCTAGCACTAACAACAACTTTACATTACGTGCTGCAAATACTTTACTGGGTAAAATGGAAATTTTGAACCAAAGCCTCAAAAATTTCCCTCCTGTTATATATAAGTAGCTTCGTAGTAGGTAGGTGAACCGATCTTTCCACTATTTTCACTGCGCATGTGCACATATGAGTTACACATTGCGTTAGGTTTTTCCTGAATAATAATAGAAATAATGGTTCAAACTTTAAACTTGATCAAACAATTTACTTGAATAGATTGCATTTGCCATCTATAATAGCGTAATGCCTATTTTAATTTGACTATGTTTTCAGAGCCATTGTTCAGTTCAGCACGCTAGTAATGACATCTATCATACTTGTATCTCTTTATCAGGAGGATACAATGTGGAAGAACTCATTATTTATATTCAAAGTTCTGCTACCAACTGTCAAAATGTATTGCTTGCTTCGATTTCTCTATAATTTTGTATATTGCATGCTTGTTTCATCCCAAGCGTGTTAAATTCTCCGGAGAACGTATGTGCATGGCACTGGTTTGTGACTGGTTATATATGGCAGAAGTTAAGCTGTAAACCCAACGGTCCTTAGGAAAGCATCTAGTTCTTTTTTGTGTCTCTGCCTCAGTCCGGTATAATTATTCATCGTCACCGTGATAATTGATTTTTGCATTATTATTTAACATGTTATTTTATGTATTTGTTCTTGCGTTTCACGCCGTTTTCGCTGCTACAACGATTTCATGCCTAATTTTTACGGAATCGATTATGATATTGATTTTAGCCGTGTGAGGTTCTCCGACACTTTGAATTAACATAGACGACGGATCGACAAATATAAAAATTCCATCTTCGACGACTATAACTCGCAGTGCCGATCAAAAACGATTGTCGTTTGCTCGAAATTCGCGAGCTGTTTGCTCGAAATAAATTTGTTCCAAAATATAATTTGTTAATTTAAATAGTTTTAAAATATCGAGCGAACCACTCGCTCTGCTCGAAATGGGACAGTTATTTCTGGCGCATACTGTATTTTTACGCGACTATAGTCTTTTCTTGAACTGCCGTTTTTAGTTATGAGCCAAAGCGTAAAAGCAAGTTAAATTTAAAATTATTATAACTGCGTGGCGTTTGTTGCTTATGGCAGGTTATCTAAGCCCTTACATATTGCCTATTTATTCTGATAAAACGTATTAATTTCATATTTTAAAACTGCTACATGCATGGGAACCTATTTATAGGACATTAAAAATATTAATTTTGGCACCAAAATAGCAAAGTTTAGAACATTTTGATATCTAATGCGCTTTTAGGTTTGTGGGTTGCTAAATAAAAGTGTTTGCATCATAATATTTTGTCTTTTGTGGTGTTCGGGCTTTCTTTCGAAGAGTGAAAATGACTTTTAAAATCATAATTTACGCGAACTGTATGATTGGCCCTATTTCGAACTTTTTATAATTTTAGAGTTGTTGTTTATGTGATCTTGACAGAAACGATCATCACGCTGCCTTAATGTGTTTATAGAGTGTCATCGTTTGTTTATTCTTGTGCGTGCGTGTTGCAGTCTCTGCAACCAAAAATGATTGCTGTTCGTTCGAAAACCGCTTGACTGTGTTCAACATTTAATCGAACGTGTAAATAAATGAAAGACTCAACAAAAGTAATATAATATAATAAAAATGGTGTCTTCGAAATTGTTCGAAATCCGTTCAAAAAATTGTTCTATTCCAGACATGTTCGGTATCCACTCAAAGTTTGTCCCTTTGAAACCAAAAAAATAAAAATTTGAAAGTCTGTGCGTTGTTCAACATCTGATATGTTCGCTACTAATCGTTTTTTAGGACTCAGGCGTATAGTTTTGTGTGAGCAACACATCTGCAAATAATAATGCCCAGCAATATCATCGCTTAGATTCCGCTAGAATCATTACCAGTCAAATCGGTTTTTTAAATATTAAGCTGAAACGTGTTTAGGTCCAACTCAAGCTCAAGACAACTAAAGTAAATTGCCTATATAGTGTAGCTGCATTCCACGTTATATTTGAACTAGGAATTACAAATTGCATTTTGAAATACGCTTTCTACGTATTAGTTTTTGGTGCCAAATTCACAAGACTCTTCAAAAATGACTGTCACATTTCGAGCGAGCGAGCGGTCCTCTCAAGGTCCTCAAACTTGCACAATAATTAAAAATAAAATAATTCTATTTGTGGAAGTAATTTCTTTCTAGCAAGCAACTGCTCATTTTGACGAATACTGTTTTCAGTCTCAGTGCATTTATGAATGGCATATTTCCGTATAAGCGGATGCAATTAATTTGAGTAATCTTGATTAATGTAAAATTAATCTGCAGATGACATCCCAAGCTGTAACAATTTAAAAACTTACAGTTTTATTATGGGCATATCAAACAGTGTATCACGGTTTGGTTCATGATTTAAAAATGATTCTTAATCGTCGAACGTATCGAACACGCCTGGGGGTTTGTGGGAGTGTCACTGTTATTGAATCGGCGAACAATCCTATACAACAACAACAAAATTTGTTAAATATTTAATATTATTTATTACCGGTAATGCCAGTTTTGTTCTATGTACACTACTGTTCTGGACTGCCTATATTCACACTGTTGATATGAAATATAGACCAGCTAAAAAATCCTGTGAGTCGAATTCAAAATAAATACAGACCGCGTGTAGTAGATTATTTTTTCAGATCAAAAATATTATGGAAAACTATGAAATTTCGAAGGAGCATCCTGGTTTGGAGTAAGTGTTTGAATTCAACAGTTACGTATTGGTGGTGCCGGACTGTTTATTTTGAGCGAACGATATATTTTGCAGTTGAAACGGCCCGGGAATAGTACGGCATAGCCGCAGGCTGTACGTGTGCATTTCTTTTCAAAAATTTTCAGGTTAATTTTTATTTCGGTTTCAAGTAGGCTTTATGTCTCGTTGATGGCTTTGAAAAATTTATAAAATTTATAAATTTCTCGAAGCCATCAATGAGACATAAAGCCTACTTGAAACTTAAATAACATTTAATGTTCAGTTATTATCTCTTCCATGAAGTTTTAAAATAACACCGAGACAAAAAGTTTGTGAATAAACAATTGCAAAAAAATTAGTACTAGCCAGAAATGAGTGCTGTTCGTTCGATGTTCGCTCGAAGTTTGTTGGTTGTTCGCTCGATAAATTCAAAAATTTGTTCGAAATGTCTTCGAGGCGTGTTCGAAATTTTGGCGCACTTTTTTACATTACATTTCGCCGCAAATAAGTGGATTCGGGAAATCCAAGCCCAAAACTGGTACAATGACCGCTAGTATCACTGCCAGTGCCGTGATCGCGCTCAGGCCTGTCCAAGGTACTTAGTATCGCAAAGTTTTCCTTTATCCAAACTTACCCATTCTCCCTGATTTGAAGTACCGTTTACTGTACCCACGAATGAAGTAAAGCGCCACTCCGAAGTACACACATTTTCATCGGGTGTTTGACTCAGGTAGCTTTCGGCGTCATCACTGCGTATGCAGTTTGTTGCCGATGATGTAATTGCCTTGACAGTACTATCACTATTCGCCTGTGCCGCTCGGCGGTTGATGTTACTATTACGACGAGCCATAGTGCCCTGACGTTCTCGACAATCGCGCGTAGCTTGGCCAAAAAAGCCATGGAATTCACAATACGGCTTACTATTGGGTGGTGAGCGGCAACTTATAGCTATATGTCCAGATCTACCGCAGAGCTGACAAATAGCTTTATTAGTCGTGGAATACTGTTGTCTACCAAAATATGTTTGCTGACTAGCCGAAGAGTTATTTAATTTCTGCTTATTCGTTTCTACATTCACCACACGCTCGAGACACTCCACTCTGTTTATCAACTTGTTAGCCCAAAACGGAACATCCGTCTTCGGTGTATCCGTAGAACGTCCAGGTATGGTATGGCCGCTACGTTGGAAATTATCGAGACTCGAGACGCGGTTTACCAAATTTATAGCCCAAACTGGCGTTTCCGGTTCATCACAATGAAGTGGGGATACGGTTTTGAAGCCTAGCTTTTCCATTCTATCTAATCGCTGAGCCACTTCATCCAAAGTTTTGACAATTTGAGGTTGTGCGTTCAGCTCGTTCTCAATACGCTCCGCAGCAATTAAAACTTCTGCCATTGATTTTGGGCCCATTACCTTTACTTCTTCTCGTATTTCGGGCCGGAGACCGGCAATAAACTGGTTTTGTAAGTTTGTTGTCGCTTTTTTCAACGGTCATATTGCTCAGGGCAGATTTTGACATGTCCGTTAGTTCATGCGCATACGTGCTGACTGTTTCCATCGGTTTTTGCATTCGACTTGTATACTGCTCTCCTAAGTATCGCTTCCTATCATCGGTTAACAGAGCAGTATCCATTGCTTGTACGGTTTGGTGGTAGTCTTTCTTGACATCGTCTTCCAAACCGTTGAAAATAAACTGGGCTTGTCCCTGTAGATGAGCTCCCAACAAAAACGATTTATTATTTTCAGGCCAGGCGTTTGCTCGAAATTTTAATTCAAATTCGTTTTGGAGCCAGTTGCGAAAATCTGCTCCTCGCTCGCCACTAAACATTGGGATGGGTAAATTGGGCCCGCGAGCCGTAGACATACCAAGTTCTGTTTTGATAGTATTTAGAAGCAGCTGTTCCAATGGCGAAATGCTGTGCGGAAACGACTGTCGCAATTCCTGGTCGATGTTTTCGTGGCGCCCAAGTAGTTGTTGAAGTGAAGTTTGTTGCGAATTCAGAAGGTCGACTATACCTTGTAACTGAGCCGACAATTGCTGTTTAAATGACGCAAGGTCAATGTCAACTTTTGCGATTGTCCGTTGTTCGGTCCTTTGTTGACGGTCAGGCACTTTTGTACTGACTGAATTGCGTTTTTCTCTCAGGATTGGTGGCTTGTGAAAAACTGGTTGTTTGTGAAAGCAAGAAAAATATCGCTGAAGACAACTAGAATCGTGGTCACCACTTGTAGCGTCCGCTGCACTGTTGGTTACGACAACCTAGAGCGTGCTACCTAATTGATGCCACCTCGAACAGCAAGGCGTTCGGGTGCCGATCGAAACAGTGGGTTTTGGCTATGCGTTCGGGCCTGTGCGATCGAAAATCACGAACGACGGGCGTTCGAGTTTCAGGGTGCACCAGCCACGAACACCAGTTCACCGCTATAGAGAATAACGAGGCTGCACTATATAGCGGAGACCTCGAACACAACAGCGTTCTGGCCCTAAGACAGTTCCGCGAACACCTGAGCGTTCGGGCTGGGTGTACCAGCGCAATGAGGCCTACGCCTCGATTCTTCTAAGACAGAAAATCCAACGATGATAACGTGCGGCAATCGAACACACTAGGCGATCGGGCACTAAAAGCTATATCACGTGTCTGGTTTATTCGAAAAATAATAAAACAATTAACTTCATCAGAACACAGTCATAGTGATATCTGTTCTACGCCTCGGCAAATTAAAACCTCTCTGCAGCAAAATCTCTCCACATTATATAGAACAACACAACCTCGAACCACTGAAACATCAGCTCAAGAATCTGCTATGCGGGCGACGGAACAACTAGAATGAATTTTTCTTTAAAACTGCCAGACCTTTATGAAACTTTTCAAAATTTACGAAATGTCAAGAAGAAGAATAAAAACTCTTCAAATATTTCAAATTACAAAGAAAATACATTATTTGAAATAACAACAATAGCAACCATTGTTACACGTATATAAAAATAACTAAAATTTCTCCTTTTTAGTAAGCACAATTGCAATGAATTCCCAGGTTAGATTTTTTGATGTTTTCTGACGGCTATGCGCGAGTCCACTGTAAGTGAATACACCAATTATTCTTATGTCGAAGTCACGAGTTGATTCGTGCATAAACTCGTGTTCACGGTTTTGCCATTGGTATTCGCATTTTTATAAACTCGAACATGGGCTCTGCGAGGTATGAATGGACTTTGCGTCCGTGCGTATTTGTCCATTTCGCACGTTTGTCCGCGTTCATCAAATGAGACTGTGAATTAAAAAGCCAAATATTTGCGGTCTATTTGTGTATTACAGCACATGAGAAACACGCGATTGGTGAACGCACTTTCACTTATACGCGACCAGCAAAATGGCATGTTAAATCGCAAAATAGTGACCGCGAACAGTGCATACACGTTGCTGCATATCAAATCGTGTACGAATACATAAGAGGAAATCGTGATTCATCGCTTTTACGATCGTGAACTGACTAGACAAAAGAACAACCCAGGTGTGCGCATCTAAAGTGGACTCACTCATACAATACTTTATGTTCCCCCAGTTCAACGGAGAACCACCTCACAGCTAAACTGGGGGAATCGCCCACAGGTATTTTCGGCTCCCCCAGTTCCGAACTGGGAGCCCCCACCTCATGCCCCCAGGTATATTTTTGATAGTTTGGAGAAGCCAGAAGTATTGCTTTGTATTAAGCTTATTTAGATAACTTTCAAGGATGCATCGACTATATAATATAAATCGGGCACACGATTTCTGAAATTTCACTTAAATTTAGCAGTTACACGTGTTTTCTGCATAAATGTATGTGATACAGTTTATTTTGCATGAAGTGTAGCGTAATCTATCATTTATCCTTGGTTTTTCGTAATGTGTTGCTGAGGCGAAGGTTATGATCCGTTTCAAGTTTCGAGCGGAATTCAATCATAAGGATTTATTGTTCAATAAAATATTAGCCAAACAATTATTATTTTATACAATATTTTGTAGTTTCAAAATCCTCCCCGACAACACAGGAGCTATGACTTGGAAAAATGGCCTTCCGTCTGCCCCAGGAATTATTCGAAACCTAGGACCGTCATATCTTGACTATCCGGACGGCCAAGATTGTCATGGCAAAACAATTGCTTCGATAAAATTCGCCGCGTACTTGAGTAAGAATAGTAAACTTGTTACTATTAGTTTTTGTCGTATTTGGGTTGTGTTTGATGCCACCGTAGCGACTGAAGTCGGTTTGGCAATATTAAAATGGGGTGGTCAAAATATCATTTGATGATACGAATACAGCGTGGAGTCTCTGAGTTTGTATAGAGGATAACGCTATGCTTCGTCCGTTATGGAATTAAATTCATAGACATATATAGCTTGTATACACTATACTTCGTCCGTTATGGAATTAAATTCATAGACATAGCTTGTATACGCTATACTTCGTCCGTTATGGAATTAAATTCATAGACATAGCTTGTATACGCTATACTTCGTCCGTTATGGAATTAAATTCATAGACATAGCTTGTATACGCTATACTTCGTCCGTTATGGAATTAAATTCATAGACATAGCTTGTATACGCAATACTTCGTCCGTTATGGAATTAAATTCATAGACATAGCTTGTATACGCTATACTTCGTCCGTTATGGAATTAAATTCATAGACATAGCTTGTATACGCTATACTTCGTCCGTTATGGAATTAAATTCATAGACATAGCTTGTATACGCTATACTTCGTCCGTTATGGAATTAAATTCATAGACATAGCTTGTATACGCTATACTTCGTCCGTTATGGAATTAAATTCATAGACATAGCTTGTATACGCTATACTTCGTCCGTTATGGAACTAAATTCATAGACATAGCTTGTATACGCTATACTTCGTCCGTTATGGAATTAAATTCATAGACATAGCTTGTATACGCTATACTTCGTCCGTTATGGAATTAAATTCATAGACATAGCTTGTATACGCTATACTTCGTCCGTTATGGAATTAAATTCATAGACATAGCTTGTATACGCTATACTTCGTCCGTTATGGAATTAAATTCATAGACATAGCTTGTATACGCTATACTTCGTCCGTTATGGAATTAAATTCATAGACATAGCTTGTATACGCTATACTTCGTCCGTTATGGAATTAAATTCATAGACATAGCTTGTATACGCTATACTTCGTCCGTTATGGAATTAAATTCATAGACATAGCTTGTATACGCTATACTTCGTCCGTTATGGAATTAAATTCATAGACATAGCTTGTATACGCTATACTTCGTCCGTTATGGAATTAAATTCATAGACATAGCTTAAAGTTGAAATTGTATGGTAATCTGTTTACTTTTTGGCTGTTGCAAGAAAAATCTTTTCCTTCAGTACGTAATGGAGTTTTTTTTGTTTATTTATACTATTAGCATCGAAACCAACTTTTATTTTCATATATGTTTTAGTATTTGAGGCTGTACATAAACACATACAGCCGCGGCCAGAAATAATTGATCGAACTTTTGTCTAATTTTGATTAAATAAGATTTAAATAAGATAAAAAGTTAGATTAAACGAATTTTTAATCCATTTCGATCGCACTTAGTTTTGGCCGCGGCTGTAGTTGCATATTTAGGAAATTTTAGAGCATGCGAGAAATGAAGCTAATATTATAATAGCTGATGTAGAAATGTACTAAAATTATAAAACAATTTCTTTCAGGCTGGTTTATCGTCGGCTAGAGAGGCAATTACACAAATATTAATATGATGTATTATAATTATTAATATAAGAATATGCGAAAATGATGTAGAAATAGCCGCTATGTTTGTACAATCCTCGCTGTTC
Source organism: Trileptium ribeirensis (assembly GCA_030248225.1). Classification (NCBI taxonomy): domain Eukaryota; kingdom Metazoa; phylum Nematoda; class Enoplea; order Enoplida; family Thoracostomopsidae; genus Trileptium; species Trileptium ribeirensis. Next base: position 9,803 of record JASANE010022891.1, read on the forward strand.
ATGCGTTATGTGTGGAAACAACAGGCAGGGGAATATTTGCTTTAAATGAAAATTATTTTTCCTTTCCGATAGGACTTTCAAACTTAGAAGCAGAATCAACTTTGCATTTTCATCACATAAGGGCACAATATGTCTATCAAGCAAAGTGGGACAAATGTTTTGCGCAATCGTGACCCTAAGCAGTTAAGGAACTTTGCATTTTCATCACATAAGGGCACAGTATGTCTATCAAGCAAAGGGGACAAATGTTTTGTGCAATCGTCACCCTAAGCAGTTAAGGAACTTTGCATTTTCATCACATAAGGGCACAGTATGTCTATCAAGCAAAGGGGGACAAATGTTTTGTGCAATCGTCACCCTAAGCAGTTAAGGAACTTTGCATTTTCATCACATAAGGGCACAGTATGTCTATCAAGCAAAGGGGGACAAATGTTTTGTGCAATCGTCACCCTAAGCAGTTAAGGAACTTTGCATTTCCGTCACATAAGGGCACTGTATGTCTATCAAGCAAAGGGGGACAAATGTTTTGTGCAATCGTCACCCTAAGCAGTAAAGGTAATGTGAATAATTTTTTTAGTTTTTTGGAGAATTATCAGTAAAAGTTGAGTATACGAAAATATTTTAGTCTCCTTTTTGAAACGGACTGAGTGGAGTATCCTCAAGTAACATTTAACCTCAGCTAAAAATCATATACATATATATGATTATATAATATATATGTATATCTGTGCCGCGCATAACTCATGACCCGCTTCATGGATTTTGCAATTTTTTTATTTTTAAGGTGAAACTATTTCTCTGTCAGCCAAAATTGGGCTACCCGAAAACAACAACAACACTTCAAAAATGTCTATTGTCATCAATTTTGCACGTGGCACTACCTCCACGTACCATAAACTTCCTTTTTTCGACTGAATCTGTTATGACATTAGTGTCCCAAGATTTATGTTTTCTGTATAATATATATGTTTAGACAATAAATTATTGCTAATGTTAAAACGCCGTGTTAATAGCATGAAAATTATACAGTTATAGACAGAACTAAAAGCAAATTGTATTAATTAAACAGTTAATTTTCTTACGACTGCTCCATAAACGGTTCTCGGAAAGTTTTGATTTTATGATTTATGTCGCTTGTGGAGCAAAAATGTATACTGTTACTGTTTTTATGTCTTTCTCTTAGCTTTACAATCTTGTAAATAGGCTTATAATAATTTCCAATATTCTAGCTATTTTTCCTTGGATGTTTCGTCATCTGGTTGGCAATACAAGTCCGAAGCCGTATCGGGACGCAATTAAGATGTATCCAGGCATGGCCTATTATACAGGTATCATTTTGTGTGTACTTGAGTTGTTGTTGCAGATAACGTTTAGCTATGTAAAGTTTGTTGCTTTTCTTAATTGTATTTTATTGCGGTTTGGTAGATTTTTTGCGATTTTTAGTAGCTGCTGTATACAAGTCCGACGCCCTATCGGGACGCAATTAAGTTTTCTCCAGGCCTGTTATGCAGCCATCATCTTTGTATGTACAGTCGCGACCGGAAATTAGTGCAAAATAATGGATCAAATTTCGATCTATTTCGACTAAATGAAATTTTGATCGATTGCAATTAATCGGACTTTCGATCGATTGCGATTTCGACCAATTTCTATTTCTATCGTTTTCGATTGCACTTCTTTTTGGGACGGCTGTACATGAGCTGACGCAGATACTAACATTACCCATGCAAATTTTGTTGCTTACCTATGTAGGTTATTGCGGTTTGGTAGTTGCGGTTTTGCGATTTTTAGTAGCTGCGGATACAAACAGAATTAAGTGCTCAAAAATCGAACGAGGTTTCGTTCGATTTGGATCGTTTTCGCATACACAAGAGCAGATCATTTTCGATTAAACAATTTTGATTGCATTAAAATAAAAAACCTATTTAATAAAAAATGTTTGGGTTTAATTTAACGAAATTCGTTGAAACGAGGATCGATCAATTGCGATATCGTTCGATTTCGTCTGCATTCGGTTTGATGGGCACTTAATTCTGACTGTAACTCTATCGGCTCAAAGCAATCGTAAAAATAATAATTTGTATGTAGAGTACTCGCTATCCGTAAGTACTGTTCGCTGGATATTTGTCCAATTTTCGTTCATAGGTGTTTGAATTCCGCTCGAATTAGTTTAAAATTTTTGATGCGCTTTTTGAATATATTTGACAGCTCTTCTAAAGTTTAACGTTACGGCAATAGAGTTTATTCAAAAAGCTGAACAATCATTATAACCCATTGTAAATTATATATCAGTGAATTTATTTGGTAGTTGAAGTAAAACCTCAAAAGGAATCGAGCAAAAATATACTGGCTTCTTCAAATTACCAAAATTATACCTGGGGACATGAGCTGGGGGGCTCCACCCGTTCGAAACCGGGGAAGCCGAAAATACCTGGAGGGCGATTTCCCCAGTTCAATTGGGAATCCTTCAGTTGAACAGGGGGAGATGCCATAAAACACTTTAACTATTACAAAACGTCAAAACTGTGTAACATAGCAACCGATTGCAATATGTGCTAACTAAAAAGGGAAAATTTGAGTGATATTTAGCTCCGCATGGGAAAATTTGGTGATTTTTTGTCAAAATTGGGAGAAATTCGCATATTTTTCAGCAGACAAACATTTGGTAATTTTTAGTGGCTCGGGTACGTAGCCAAGGGGGGCACGAACTGGGGGAGGCAAAATTTACCTTTCGGCATTAACTGGGTAAGCTGAGGGGAGCTCGAAATACTTAGGCTTCCTATTTGGAGAAGCCAGAAAAATAATGGTCATGTTTGCGGATTTTGGCTGAAATTTTAGGAACTGTACATAGCTATATAATCACTCAGTTTATATTAGTTTAATATTTGGATACATCCAAGTCGACCCTATCAGACCATGAACAAGTGCATCGAAAATTTGTTTGGGGGTGGGGCCACGACTCGGGGGCGACCTCGCTGCGAACCGGGGGGCGCCCCCGCGCTACGGAGGTACCAGATATTTTGTTAATTTATTTTTTATATTGATCAAATTTATTTATTTTTATAGTTGCTCCTGCTGCTGTCTTTGCCGGAACAACGTGTACACTTTGCTATATGCGCGGCGTTGACGATCGGTGGAATTATTTTTGGGGCGGTATGGCTGGTGGAATACCAATTTATCTTCGAAGTAAGCATTCAGTTATAATAATAATTTATTGTCATGAGCAAAACTTCATTGTTGCGTGCCTGCGGTTAAGCGAATAGCAATATTCAACATGGATCATCTGGCGTGATCAAAGCGCATGAACTGTATCGATTGCAGTAATAAATTACGAGTTACTGGCACAGTGGTGGGAAACCAAGCAGTTTTGCTGCTGTTCCATCACTATGTTAACGTCGTTAATTGAGTTTTCTGAGCTTCTGAGCAGAATCAGACAAAGACAATCCTATGGTAGCGCTATTTTAATGTCACCGTATCGGCAATTTTCCGTGCGTTATAAAATCGTCTACCTCTTGTTACCGTTGGGTTTGTTTATTCATGACAAAACCAGACAAACTGGAGGTTTCAACCCTGTAATTCCTGAGCTAAGAGATGATGAGCATGGTCAAATAGTATGTTGTGTTGTAAACAAGGGTAGGCACGAGCTACGAGAGATTGTGATAATTTCTACGTTAAACATGATACACTTTATTTGCAAAACCAGGAATCAAAATTTCGGTGTTTCAATTAAAATTTGCAAAATATATGAGACAGCTAATGTTTATAATATTTACTTTATGTACTGCGTAATTCGTGAAATTTTGTTGCAACTCTTATAAGCAGGTGTTTGATGTATCTTGACCACAATTTGATGCCGGGCCAACAATAAAAATCGCATATGCACAACGTTTTTGGCGCTATCGATATAGTGGTGTGTTAAGCGAGATACAAACAACAATAATATTAGCACAACTGATCGTTATTTGAGGAAACTCCGCTTGCTTTTGCAAATACGTAGTTTACGAAGAAACGCGACGTTTGACTGTTTAGTTTTGTGATGTTTTACAAACGTCTCTAACCCGAGATTGTCATACATGGCCTTAACCAATACGAGCTGTGATGAGATGTTAGTTTCACCTTGGTGCATGTATCGTATGGTCAGTCATTATTCCTTGGATTCCGTAGCACTCAGTATTCATTCTTGAGTGTTGTTACCTAAAAGATATTATTTACTATGAGTGCTCTAAATAGGGTACCAGAAAGGCCCAGTTATTTCGATCTCCCCAAGGTTTCTTCATTTCGTGCCCCTGAGGTGCGTTCCCTGAGCGGCAAATTTTTCTCTATCGGCGTTAAAAATTTGTGATTTTTCACTGTTTCAGTTAAAAATATTCAAATTATTTCCTGCAGGGCTAAAAATCACTAAAATTCTCTTTATTGGATGTCTACATATATTCAGTAATTAGCTTACGCATTTCTGCGGTTTTCTGACTGTATAGTACTTTATGATTTCCAGGTTCAATTCGAGGAACTCCCAGATGTTACTGGAGTATCGTCCCCAATGTCCACGCCACCCCGCAAGGCATTACTAAGCAGAGTTAGCGAAGCGAGTGGAGTTTCTTCAAATAACTTTGTTAGCGGCAAAAATCGTAAAAATAATTATTTTTATCCGTTTGTAGAGATCATAACTATTGACCGGACTGATCGATCTTCACAAATTTTTTAGTTGATCACACATACAGTCTATTTGTGCCTTTTCATCTGGCGCTAAACACGTCCACCACGTCTTCGCTGTCAAAATAGGCTTCAAAGGTCAAAGATCACTTTTTAATTTGGCCGTATGGGCATTTGTATTTTGCAACCTAATATCTCGAGATGGAAACTTCGGAGCGAGAGACCACCTGCAGAATTCTCTTTGAAAGCTACAGCTTTGCTGTTATGCATTTTTTGTCAAGGCTAACATTTTCGAACTATGAGCCGAACTATTGCACGATATATAAATTAATTCGGGCATGAAAGCGTTAAAAATCTAGTAAAAGATTTTGGCAAAATTTGGTCTAATTATTACAGTCACGGTCAGAATTAAGTTCAAAATAATCGACCGAAATTTCGGTCGGTTTCGATTAAACGTAATTTCGATCGATTGCGATTTCGATCATGTTTGCTTGCACTTATTTTGACCTCAACTGTACCGTGGGACATTGTAACGGGCACATTCTTGGTTTTACCCTAAATAGTAATATTCTCTTGTCCCTACTCTAATTATTATTATATCTATTTTTATGTGCTTTTAGTGGGTGTATTCTATGGAATTAGCTATGGTTGGCTATTTGGAATCGTTGCCGTTTACTACAAGACATCGATCCATCTGCGTCACGGAATATTCAGCAATACATTTTATCCAGAAGTATGACACCAGTTGTTGTTTTATCATTTGTTTTTACTACAAAGGAAAAATGGCAATATCTTTATAATATTTTGACAGCATTGCATTGTATGCTATTATCGTGTGTAAATTTTGTTATTAGTTGTGTATAAATGTGATTGCATTTCGAAGTAACTATTATATCGGCGAATGAACTCCGAGTAACCGGGACAGGTTTATGATTATTGACATACTGCTTCACAGCTAGAAAATCTGTATGATAAAGCTCTGTAATCCGAAAAAATTTTACTTTTAAACACCCAAACACCGTTTGTTGGTTGTATCCAGCAATGACTCCAAATTTTCCCTGCGTATTCACTGACTGTGACAATATTTTATTACCACCTAACTACTGCATTGTGAGGACAGAGTCATAAGGACATCCCAGTAAGAACTTTGAGAGTCACGAATGTCATATTTACATAATAATAATAATATCATAATGTCTTCTAAGACATTCCAGTACAGATTTTTTTCGTGGAGTTTTTAAAATAAATTATTATTCTACTTCGTTTTGCGGAGATGTTGGTTGTAAATTACATCATACGAGTGCTTGAATGACTGAAATGAAGGTGGCATGTTTCGCTCAGATAATGATTTAAGGTGTTGCACCCTATGTAGATGATTTGCTCAGGCGCCGCTGTGTTATATAAAAATTAGTTATGATTTACGGTCACAACAACTAATGCAACTAGACCGGTACAGACCTCTGATTGTTTGAATTTTATCGGTCCGGACCGGTCTACCAGCAATTTAGAAGAATGAGAGACCAGTGAAATGGTCGCGTTTTAGGGAGAGCTCGCCTACATATATGTCATAGTTGGCCAAATAGGTTACTGTTTTGCTCGTGCATTGCGGAAAGGCGATAAGAACATTGGAGCATGTTTGAGCCCAGGCGGGTCGAAAGCGGTCCGGATGGACCAGAAAGAGCATTGTGACATAAAATTTCATCACTAATTCCAATACGTGTATAAGGGAATAAATTAGTACGAAGCCAATGTTTACATACAAACTTAAAGAGTAACTCGTAAACTGGACTGAGCATAGTTGTAGACGGAACGAGTGTGGGTACCCTGCGCTTTATTGACCCTTTCTCGTTCCTAATTCAGGTCCCATAATCCCCCGAGCCAGCTTAAAATCTTAAGATAGTAGTTATATACTGGTAATACTTCAAAGACTATGATAGCGATACGTTCTGTGTAACCCTACTCGGTTGGGTTCATCCTGCTATCTTCTTTCGGTTTGGTATTGCAGAACCAAGCTGGGTGTTAATAGGAGCTTAGCTTTAGCTATGTTACTACAGCTGACAAAACAAATGTACCTATACCACTCAATTCAATGAGCATTATTTAAATCAGATTCGCTGGTATTATCAATTGTGTCTCCATGGAAACGTTTGAATGCCTTGGTGAGTGAGTACCATTGCTTGCCAGGTGCTTGTCCTTTCGGGCAACGGGCAGCTGCAGAATGATAATGCGCATGTGTATGTGCCAATAATTCCGGTACTGATTGGCACAATCATGCTCTGCTGAGAGCCTGCTGGGACCAATTTCAAACAAATGATATCTATTAAGCTGTAAATGCTGTCGTCGCATTTAATTTGTAATTATTGTTGCCTCGTATCGCGGAAATTATTGAAAACTTACACGTATTTCGTATATATATTTTAATTTTAAATTACCTTATGTGAAATTAAACTATTCGGTGCTATTTAGTACTTAAACGCTAGTAGCAGTAACTGTTTGTGTAGCTACGCAGAAGAGCAATGAAAATGCATCAAACCTAAGATATATTAAGGTTTGATAAGACCAGGATTTGGCGTTAATTAGTTGCTCTTTGCGCTTCTTTATATCATGAGGTTTGATAGAATTTGGCAGCCCTAATATACATTTAGTACTCCTAAAATGCATTGAGTTTTGATAAGGCCGGGATTTAGCAGCCGTAACATATATACGGTGTTCCTAACCTGCACTGAATTGTGGTTGCTAGTTGCGCTTCTTTATATCATGAGGTTTGATAGAATTTGGCAGCCCTAATATACATTTAGTACTCCTAAAATGCATTGAGTTTTGATAAGGCCGGGATTTAGCAGCCGTAACATATATACGGTGTTCCTAACCTGCACTGAATTGCGGTTGCTAGTTGCGCTTCTTTATATCATGAGGTTTGATAGAATTTGGCAGCCCTAATATACATTTAGTACTCCTAAAATGCATTGAGTTTTGATAAGGCCGGGATTTAGCAGCCCTAACATATATACGGTGTTCCTAACCTGCACTGAATTGTGGTTGCTAGTTGCGCTTCTTTATATCATGAGGTTTGATAGAATTTGGCAGCCCTAATATACATTTAGTACTCCTAAAATGCATTGAGTTTTGATAAGGCCGGGATTTAGCAGCCCTAACATATATACGGTGTTCCTAACCTGCACTGAATTGTGGTTGCTAGTTGCGCTTCTTTATATCATGAGGTTTGATAGAATTTGGCAGCCCTAATATACATTTAGTACTCCTAAAATGCATTGAGTTTTGATAAGGCCGGGATTTAGCAGCCCTAACATATATACGGTGTTCCTAACCTGCACTGAATTGTGGTTGCTCTTTGCGCTTCTTTATATCATGAGGTTTGATAGAATTTGGCAGCCCTAATATACATTTAGCACTCCTAAAATGCATTGAGTTTTGATAAGGCCGGGATTTAGCAGCCCTAACATATATACGGTGTTCCTAACCTGCACTGAATTGTGGTTGCTCTTTGCGCTTCTTTATATCATGAGGTTTGATAGAATTTGGCAGCCCTAATGTACATTTAGTACTCCTAAAATGCATTGAGTTTTGATAAGGCCGGGATTTAGCAGCCCTAACATATATACGGTGTTCCTAACCTGCACTGAATTGTGGTTGCTCTTTGCGCCTCTTTATATCATGAGGTTTGATAGAATTTGGCAGCCCTAATATACATTTAGCACTCCTAAAATGCATTGAGTTTTGATAAGGCCGGGATTTAGCAGCCGTAACATATATACGGTGTTCCTAACCTGCACTGAATTGTGATAAGGCCGGGATTTAGCAGCTCTAACATATATTTGGAGTTCTTAACCTGCATTGAGTTTTGATAAGGCCGGGATTTAGCAGCTCTAACATATATTTGGTGTTCCTAACCTGCATTGAGTTTTGATAAGGCCGAAATTTAGCAGCTCTAACATATATTTGATGCTCCTAACCTGCATTGAGTTTTGATAAGGCCGGGATTTAGCAGCTCTAACATATATATGGTCTTTCTAACCTGCATTGAGTTTTGATAAGGCCGGGATTTAGCAGCTCTAACATATATTTGGTGTTCCTAACCTGCATTGAGTTTTGATAAGGCCGAGATTTAGCAGCTCTAACATATATTTTGTGTTCCTAACCTGCACTGAGTTTTGGTAAGGCCGGGATTTAGCAGCTCTAACATATATTTGGTGTTCCTAGCCTTCACTGAGTTTTGATAAGGCCGGGATTTAGCAGCTCTAACATATATTTGGAGTTCCTAACCTGCACTCAGTTTTGATAAGGGCGGGATTTAGCAGGTCTAACATATATTTGGTGTTCCTAACATGCACTGAGTTTTGATAAGGCCGGGATTTAGCAGCTCTAACATATATTTGGTGTTCCTAACCTGCATTGAGTTTTGATAAGGCCGGGATTTAGCAGCTCTATCATATATATGGTGTTCCTAACCTGCACTGAGTTTTGGTAAGGCCGGGATTTAGCAGCTCTAACATATATTTGGTGTTCCTAGCCTTCACTGAGTTTTGATAAGGCCGGGATTTAGCAGCTCTAACATATATTTGGTGTTCCTAACCTGCATTGAGTTTTGATAAGGCCGAGATTTAGCAGCTCTAACATGTATTTTGTGTTCCTAACCTGCACTGAGTTTTGGTAAGGCCGGGATTTAGCAGCTCTAACATATATTTGGTGTTCCTAGCCTTCACTGAGTTTTGATAAGGCCGGGATTTAGCAGCTCTAACATATATTTGGAGTTCCTAACCTGCACTCAGTTTTGATAAGGGCGGGATTTAGCAGGTCTAACATATATTTGGTGTTCCTAACATGCACTGAGTTTTGATAAGGCCGGGATTTAGCAGCTCTAACATATATTTGGTGTTCCTAACCTGCATTGAGTTTTGATAAGGCCGGGATTTAGCAGCTCTATCATATATATGGTGTTCCTAACCTGCATTGAGTTTTGATAAGGCCGGGATTTAGCAGATCTAACATATATTTGGTGTTCCTAACCTGCATTCAGTTTTGATAAGGCCGAGATTTAGCAGCTGTAACATATATTTGGTGTTCCTAACCTGCATTGAGTTTTGATAAGGTCGAGATTTAGCAGCTCTAAGATATATTTGGTGTTCCTAACCTGCATTGAGTTTTGATAAGGCCGGGATTTAGCATCCATAACATATATTTGGTGTTCCTAACCTGCATTGAGTTTTGATAAGGCCGGGATTTAGCAGCTCTAACATATATTTGGTGTTCCTAACCTGCATTCAGTTTTGATAAGGCCGAGATTTAGCAGCTCTAACATATATTTGGTGTTCCTAACCTGCATTGAGTTTTGATAAGGTCGAGATTTAGCAGCTCTAACATATATTTGGTGTTCCTAACCTGCATTGAGTTTTGATAAGGCCGGGATTTAGCATCCATACCATATATTTGGTGTTCCTAACCTGCATTGAGTTTTGATAAGGCCGGGATTTAGCAGCTCTAACATATATTTGGTGTTCCTAACCTGCATTGAGTTTTGATAAGGCCGAGATTTAGCAGCTCTAACATATATTTGGTGTTCCTAACCTGCATTGAGTTTTGATAAGGCCGAGAGTTAGCAGCTCTAACATATATTTGGTGTTCCTAACCTGCATTGAGTCTTGATAAGGCCGGGGATAAGTACGTAGCACTAGGTTACATTTGTCAGTGATAAGTTATATTAAGGTTTGATCAGATGGAGAGTTAGCGGTCCTGAAATGAGTTGTTTGCCATTTAAATCATTGGTGTCGATAGGGGTTAGCTGACCCTAAAGATTGGACCTCTTCAAGCAATACCTAATTTTACGCAATTTTCGCAGATTTTACTCCAATTTTTGCTAAATTTTTTCGAACGCCTTCGGCTTGCGGGGGATAGAGGTCTACCGTTTACCCCTTAAAGTAGTCCCCCCACGGCCTCCCTTCCTCCGCCGACAGCCTACCCCTTTAAGCCGACGGACCGTCGACACATAATGATTCAGATGCTAGTGTATATGAACGAAACAAAATAAAGTACGGCCTCCAATCTTTGCGCATGTAATAGAAAAGTATCGGGTCTTTTCGGTTAGCCCCGAAGCCCGAATTTGATCATTTTTAAAGATACAACGATAATTTTAGCACCAACCGACTCAGCTCAACAATATGGTTAGAAAAAAACCCATTCCGGTCAATTGCATGATAGTTTTTTCGATTTTTTCTGTTCCCAAGATACTTAAAATTTCCAAAAAAATTTTTTCGTGATTAAAGCATAATTTTATACATCATTCGACCCACTTGATGAGCCGAGCATTGGTAAAATCAGCGAAATCAGTTCATTGTTTAAGGAGTTACATCCATTTATACGATATCCTAAGTCTAAGGCTAAGCCTAAGCCTTACTCTAATCCTAAGTCGTTAACCCGTGTACCGATAGGGCCGATATTTGCGACTCAACTCGCCAATGCGGTTCGAATGATATATAACATTATGCATTTATCGAGAAGAATAGTTTCGAAAATTTTGGGAGCCAAGTGTGAAATTGGGGTGCTGCTGGGAAGACAAAAAATTCGAAAACTTATCTTGTCACAGAAATGGCCAAAATTGGTAATTTTTGAACTAGCTCGTGGAACTGAGTCGAATGGTGCTAAAATTAACGTTGTATCTTCAAGATTGGCCAAATTCTGGATGGGGATAAACCGAAAGATACCGATGTTTTGAACTGTTTATAATTAAACAATGCACCTGTTTAGCAGTATGTCACACATGCCTTTATATATCGGCTATAACTGTACTTACAGTTGTTTACCATGGAGTTTTTATCATTAACTTCTACCTACTGGGATGTGATGTTGTAATGTTATTTATTGCATTTAATTTTGCGTGTTTCCGGCTGAAAGCTTAGTTATCATGTTTAGGTATAGCGATTTTGAAACAGTAATATTGTAAAATTAAGTCATAAAATCTACGGTGTTGAAGTGTAGTCTTACTTTACAAGTGACTTATATTTGCATGATGCATTACTGTTACTGGACTATATCAGCAGCCAATATCTGTCCCGTCCCTGTTATAACAGACAAGTATTTCAGCTATATACATATTGGCACCATGTAGGTGCTGAGGGTAAACAGTCGCTTCAGGACCCCCAAGATTATGTTAATTCTGTAATTGTGTAAAGGCTAGACAACGCGAAAATTAATATCGTAATAAAATTGTGAGGGTATTCTCAGTTTCGGGGTTCTTTTACTGAAACGATGTATTTAGTGCTTGGTGACTTATATCGGCTGTGAATTGATTTTGTATCATGAATTCATTGTTTCAAACTACGGACTCTAACAATCCAACAGGAGAGCCATATAACCTACGATTGATCAAACTGTTAATGAAAAGTGCTTTTGGATTTACTTAGTGGGTCACATTTTGATGGGTCAGATTTTGTCCATTCGACTGGGCCAGTATATTACATTGATTATAAAAAGTTTAGTATATAACTTTTATATTTAATAAGCGAGCTTACTACTTGTTTTAATAAAAGCTTCATAAGCAGTATATTAAAAACTGCTTACTGCGTAAAAGAAATAGTGAAACGGGTAATTGTTAGTACTTTCAGTGAAGGGTGCAAACGCGAAAAAATTCTGCGGGGAACATGGTGCAATACGATTGAAAAATTTTGAGGGACGGGACATAGTACATCTTTACTATGAGGTTATACCTATACATAGATGGATGACCAACTTGTTAAATTTCTAGGGGATCGACCTGCATATCCGTCCTCCTGAGATATATCTCTATATACACATATAACATAATGGATTAACACGGCAAATTTTTGGGTAGGATCCCAGACATATTTCTAAATATACATTCAAGATTGACTGACTAACTCCCCATATTTTGAGGGCCGATCTATATAGTCGTCCCCAGGCATATTTCTGGGGTTGCGCCCATGCATTCATTGACATCTAAAAGCTCGTAACTGTTTTAAGCAAATCGGTGTCGCTTTGCTGGCTTGATATTTGTAAACAGCCCCAAATTCTGTATAAAAGTGGGAATTCACCTTATTTTTAGCAGAATTTTGTTCCCCATTCTCAAGCATATTTATGTTAAAGATTTACGAATTCTCCAGCATGCTTTTCAATAATTTAACGTGCTATACTGTCAAGATTATTGATGTTTCGATATATAACGCTATACGTGAGACCTGATTTTAACATTGAATTTTTGAAAATCAAAATACCTGGAATAAGAAAATGATTCACTCAAAATGCGCAACTAAAGAGTGTTATATAAATCCAAAAACTGCAATTTGAAACGCATTTTATGCGTGTTTTGCTCCAATAAGACTGCTTTATATATTTTCTTATATTTTGTATTTCATAATGCATAAGCACCGGCATAAACGGGGGATGTGGGAAGTGGCCGCGCAGAAATATGCTTGGGGCACGGTTAAGATATATGTCTGGGGACGGGTATGTAGGTGGATCACGGAAATTTAGCAAGTTGGTTATGCATACATATGTATATATAAACTCATAGAAACGTGTATGCACATAACCGTACAGCAAAGATGTACTATGTCCCGTCCCTCAAAATTTTTCGATCGTATTGCGCACCGCCCTTTCCCGGTTTTTTTATGGTTTACGCCCTTGTACATAAGAGATTTTGTTACAATACAGATACGTAAAACCGGTGCTACTTTTATTTGTATATATTTTTTAAAATGACTAAAAACATACTAAACTCTATAAATTTACAATTTTAAATAGTCGAGTTAATTCTTGCAAAATTACTTTTAATTTGATTGAATTTTTCGTGGTTCTAAAAGTATTTCTAACAGCTTTCTAAAAGTATCTAGGAAGCTTGTTGTAAATATCGCAGTTGTGTTACACGGTGGTTATATTTACAGTGTGGGCTAATCTTCTTCTAGCCGCTTCCAGAACCCGTTTCCGCATGAACTATTGTGTCTCGTACAATGTTGAACAAACTTGCCACAGTGCTACGATTTACCCTGGATCTTTTGGCTGTGAGCATGGTTCACTACACACTGCGCCATCTAGGAGTTGTTGGTCGGTTTCTTAAGGGACCTCGCGAAATGAGAGAATAAAAGCATACATGCAAACACACGATAAGCTCAGTGCTCGTTTGGCAATGTACGCATTAACAATTTTTTGAAAGGGCTTCCCAATTGTTACACATAATTTTCCCCGAATTTACCTTAAATTTTGTTAATTGTGTTAAATTGCTACTAAATATTTTCGAGCGGCGTGTGGAGGGAAATGGGGAGTGGAGGATTGAAGTACGAGGCGACATTCATGACGTGGTTGCGGTACAACCCTTGGGAAAGTTTATATTTATTTTTCCCACATTTTCGAAAGTGGAAGATTCATTTGCAGTTAACTTATTTTCAGTATAGTCTAGTTTTCAGTTTTCCAGCTATACTTTTCTTTTAAATTCAGTGAATAATTTATAATTTGGCTGGCTCGTTCATGTACATATATAATCAGCATAAAATATGACATATTTTTCTATGCTCGTCTAGACGTCCGCTAGTCTGTATAGCAATGAAATTCCATCGAATTTCTGCAGTAATACGTATTTAGTTAAGAATAGCTAATATCTTTTAGTGAACCAATGTGGCAGTAAATGCTTGTTATATATGAGAATTTGAATGCCTTTAATTTCTGAGTAAACGCTTAAGTATGAGCATAACTTACCGCGGTTACAAATTTACAATCAATTTCTATTAGTGTTCCGTACGGTGTCATTTTGTCGGAATTAAAAATGTGTATATATTGTAACAGATAAATATATAAAGTAGTAGTAGTATTAGTAGTAGTAGCACTAGTATATCGTTTATTGCCGGTCATTAGTACAAGTATAAGTATAAATGTACGTCATACTATTCATAATCAACTGTATTTCCATCAGAAACTCGATATTAATTGTAGATTATTTTTATATATCAGAAAATAGAAGAGCAGCATTCGCACACCCAGAGGTGGCCGTGGGTCCGGACACTCCCGAGACGTCGTCAACACAATTAAGGCAACTTACCCCTCCCAAGTTAAAATCAGGGTGTCCCTTGCGCGCAGTAGGAATCGGGCGCATTCATCCACCTCGACCTGTGCAATTTTACTGCGTATCGCTACCATCGCCCACCGTCACTCCTCTTTTGAGTACGCCCACGTTTAAGTAGCGTGCTGCTCCGCTGCCAAGAAAGTGACTAGCATATTCATATTCAGTGGTGCCGCCACAACTCAGTATGGGGAGCGTGTCACACTTTGGTCGCGCCTAACCACCCCTGCTTGCTCTCGGAAAAATTAAAACCGAGGGTAAATTAGGTAAAATTTGGTACAAGTTGGCACACAGGTGTGAAAATTTTTTGTGATAATAGTCCTAAGAACGCGTTTTTTCATTAGGGTATGTAACAAAAAGGATTGGGTTGGTAGTAACTTCGCAATTATATTAAGCTTCCGCGCGCTGAAAGAACAAAAATTTTTCAACGCAACCTTCGCAACACATTTTACAAAAATATTTATTGAGAGGCAGCGATACTTACTCTCGCTAGAATTTTTAAGGAAGGGGGGGGGGTGGCGGCGCCCTTGTTCATTTTGATGCTGTACGACCTTTAGCAGCTGTTTAATTAATGCCAATATTCCTTCTTGGTAGGTATAATTTTTCAAATTCAAACCGGTGAGAATAGAATTAGAATAGAATGAGATTTTTTGAATTAACTTTTTGGTTATTGCATTTCTTTATAAATTCTTTTATTTTCTTGTATATATACTTTGTCCGAAAAATAATTCATATATTTATACAAAACCGGGTCGTTTTTTCGAGCACGAGCTTCACTTTGGTGACATTTTTAAATGTTCTTTTTATATCTATCTAATAAAATAATATTTTGAAAAGATAAAATATTGAGCAACAACAATTGCTACAATTTATATACATATTATTTCCTAAAATATGACGATGTTATTAGGAATTTATTATGATATTCTTAGTTTTGTTGAAGCTTGGCGTCAGATTTTTTAGCTGAACTACCGAAAAATATTGCTTTGAGGCCCAAGCAAATATTATAATAATGTAATCGTTATACGTAGAGATTAATTTATAGGCGGATGCGCGGACAGCGCTTATGTCTTCTATAAAGAAAAATATATATTTATGGCAGTCTATTTTGTTTTCTTTTGTTCGGGTTTTTTCTAAACAAAAATTGGAAATATCTATTTATTTTATTTGCGCTGCAATGAGCATGTCTAGATATTCTTTGACCACGGACGTAACTCAATTGGGAATGTCTGGTCAAAATTATCAATCGAGTACTTACTAAATAAAAATTGGGTCGGAATAGTTTAAATGTGCAAAGAATTAACTACTCTTAGCTGATTTTGAAAATAGTTTTTCGTCTTCGGCATCTTAATGTCCAGAATCACGTTTTTTACATCATATGTTAATAACGTTATCCTTACCGTGCCTAGTTATACATTGATTTATTCTTATAGAGTATTATGTTAATTATTGATTTTCAGCTTTCCAATTTTTCATTTCGTGTCAAACTAGACCATAAAAGTTATAAACCGCAACGTAATGATTATTTACTAAATCTTGTGTCATACAATACGTATTTCCTTTCGTGACCATAAATGAGTTTGATATATAAATCAAAAAAATGAATTTGATATAACAAAAATTGTTTATAGTTTAAATTGACCCAAACCGGTATCAAGCTATATTTTAAGTCTATAATGCGTGTATAGGTGAAATTAAAATTAGCAAAATATATTTCGAAGAACGGGCTTATTGGCAATTTTCCATTTCGTGTCAAAATAAAACCATAAAGTTTATAAAACACACGACAAGTTAACGTAATATCAAATCAATTTACATGACAAACAGCGGTGACAAACGCACATTTGGATTTTTACTAAGAGTTGGGAATGGTTAACATTTTGATAAGTTTCTATAGAACACTGGAAACATGCAACTTTAGCAGATTAATGATTTAGCATCATCAGAAGGTTATACCTGAAAAAGGGCGACCCTGATCTCGAAGAGATCTCTTTTGGGGGTAAGAGATGATTGGGGGTCCAGAGACTGTGAGGGCTATACTGAAAAGATGGTGGGCCCCTTCTCTGATTTTCCCCCTCAGCACAATCAGGGCCGATTAATGAGCACAAACCGGCAACTCACTTAGCATGGTTCAATTTCAGATATATATAATCTGACGAAACAAACTTTTTAAAAAATTTTGGTAATCCGCATAATTTGTAATCTAGTTACTTTTTGATATTACACGGACGGTCCATGTCGCAAACTTTGTCCATGTGAAAACCAGTTTCGTCTATTTTACGTTATTGTCGCATAAGTATTACAATGATTTTTGCATTACGAAGCTCTACAATTAATCATATACGCCAATGTATTGTAAAATTTTTGTCATTAATTAAACACATATATATGCCCTGAACAAAGATTTACTTAGAAGCTTCGAATTAGTTCAGTTTGCCCCACCCAAAGGGGAGAATTATTGTCAGTTTTGAAGATATATCACAAGAATAATAGTAACGGTACCAAAGGACGCACACGCGAAAAAAATTTGGGGGAAGGGGGCGGGGTGCAGTACGATTGAAAAAATCTGGGTTGGGGAGGACGGAACATAGAATATACATCATGCAACTGTTGTACGACGGTTTATGTGCATGTTGGTTACTATGGCTACTATACATGACCAACGGGAAATATACCTCGGAGATACCTTTCTCCTTCCCCCCCCCCCGCCGATGTTTGCGCTCACGAGGGTGCCCTTTGACATTGCTCAATGAAAAACTTCGGAAAATCTTTATTAGTGGACTGCTCGGCTAGGCTCTGCTCGGCTCGGATCGTCCGATGAAAAGCCAGGCTCGGCTCTTGGGTCCTAATAATAGTAGTTTGCCATTAGCTTAGAGAGAGTATAATGTAATATTGAAACCACTAAAGGAACTGCACATAGCTGCTGTTCGGTTAAGAGCCGAGACAGTTCTTGCTATTGGCAGCTGTTATAATATTATATGTTCTTTTTGTTTTGAGAAAAAGCTTTTAAGAGCCCACTGCAGCTTTTCAAGATACACTCGGCTCGTCTCTTACACACAGATCATAAGCTCTGGGTCGGCTCTTCAGACATCAAGGTCGTCCTGGTTCCGAACAGAAACCCTAAAACCCTAGATTGTCACCTGTAATATGTATTACATAATACTACAATTATTATACTTTATAAATTCACAAAACTATGTAAGTTTTGTTAATTTGAAATAGTAAAAAGGTTTAGCCGTTTAGATTTACGTTCATTATTATGTGCGAGGCATTTCGATTTAACTACTTTTTTATAATAAAAAATATTTAAATCGTTTTGATCATTACGTAAACCACGTTCATTTTTCTGTTCGTAACATAACTAAACAATTTGCTATTTTAATAAAGATAATATCCAAGGGTGCCAATGAGGCAACGTCTAGCGCGCCCACTTTTCAAATAGCGCCACTAACCGCCATGCTTTTCGTCTATATGTGAAGTCCTTCACCCTGCCACTTTTTGTCGAAACATATCCTGGGTGGTGTTACCCTCAATTTTCGAGATTGATCTGCGGCCCCGGATGCAGCTATGGCGTTATCCAAATCCAACCGACCATCATCAAAATATGTGTCGCAAGGGCTGGAGACGCCCCTTCACTTTTTACTGACACACGTGAAAAATTTATCTAACGGGGTTACAACAAAATGACTGTAATCGCCGCCGCACCCCTCATCCCCACCTTTCAAGAGCTCGCCACCCCCTTTCCATCAAAAATTTGTCTTGGACTGGCCAGAAATTAGGGGTACAAATAGAAACACCCGTGACATTTAACACTGGTTTACATTAAAGGAAACAGTTTTACACACCCTGGTTGATATATAGATGTACTACTGTGTTATGGGACACAAACAAAAATCACGTATTGAGTTCGAGAAATTTCTAGAGGGAGCTACCTCCCCTCCCAATATTTTTATAAAATATTACGCAAGCCCCTAAAAATGACGTCTTTAATATGTTGAATTTCAAATCAAATACGCGTCCCAGATACCCTACAGCGAAAAATCACCCTCGCCTTCCCATACGGAAAAAACGTGCCCGCAGCCCTCTACAGTGAAAAACCGTAATCTGACCACACCGGCATTGAAACAAATAAGTTCTTTTAGGAAGTAATATACTGAACAAATCTGTTTGAGTAAATTCGATTAGAAAGGAAACTGTGCGGGGCCGTAGATAGAAAGGGTTGAAAATGGTGATTATTTTTTGGGCTTGAAGATTGAGCTTATTTGGTTTTGGTCAAACATAAATCTAGGTTGGGCTCGGTTCATTAACACAAGCTAAGCATACTATATAGATATGTTCAGTATTGAGTTACAATATTTGAATCTCAGCTAATTTAATCGCATAATCTTAACATGTAGACAGTAGAACCTTTTTATTTGATGTGACTTGCAGTGACAACCATATGAAAACCTGCACATTCCATATAAATATTGCCTTTGCTTATTGGCTGGAAAGGTCACAAAATAAAAACAGCACGACAGTACCAAGCACAAAACGGTACAAGAGAATATCGAAACGAAGATTCCTCTCGTTCGTATTTTCTCGGTCAGTATTCGTTTTATCATACAATTATAATGATTATTATTAGTATTTTATTATTATAATTCAAACAGATTATGGATGAGTGTGATTCGATTCTTTCATAGCATTTCATTATTTCTTTTCATGTTCTGCGATTATAATCAACAACAGCCAACTATTTTTAGCTGAACTGAAACTTACATGTATATAGATAATGTATTAGTTTGGCTTTGAACAGAAAAACTAAAAGCGAACACCGACCGCCATACCGCTAAAAGCTATGCAAAATGCCAAATTAAGACTAGCTTGTTGCTGAAGCAATTAGCGATCGTACGCAGCTGTGTGTGTCATTGTTACAGTTTGGTTATGGTTTTTTTGTGCTCGTTTTACTCAAACTACTCACTAGTAGAAAATAGAAAGCTGGTTTTATGTGTTCTAGGTTATTCTGATTGAAAGGTCTCATAACTTATTTGCGGGCTTGCGTGTAACGACTTTTATGTCTAAAATGTATGGTACTTAGCGGTGGACGTGCTATTTATTTTCACCGTTAAATGATTGAATTTTCGGAGCTGTGAATATATTATGTTACCAAGAGTCGATAATACTTCACTCTTCTGAAGAGAGTGACACTTTTCAACATTCCGTTGTTAACGTCCGCGGAAAGTCGGTACCATAGGTGGGCCATAAACATGGGCAATTGGTGGGTCACTTGGGGAGTCATTACTAAACATTACAGCTTGTTGTGTCATAAACATGACTACCCTTCCCGTGTTTTCGGCTAACCAAATGCAGAATCCCGTCAAGTTCTTAGACCACTCAACCCACCCTTGTTCATCGAATGCTTGAAAACGGATCAATAATCTTGACCCGTTATCAGCACATACCTACCGGCTGGTGGTCCATGACTCGTTTGACATGAAAAATGTGCATTGAGAACTGCATATTCTTAACAAAAAAAATAATATACATGAATCATTAACCCTCCGAAAGCCCAGTACTTACCGAGTTAGCTTATTTAATAATAATTATAATAACAGATTTATAATTTCATTGAAAGTGTCACAAAGGCGCATAAGCGAACAACAGGGTATAACACAAATGAGGTTAATATTATATCATATTGTATCGTCTATTCCAAGAAATAGGAAAGTTTTCAGTCGAAGTTTAAACTTTGCAATTGTAATACTAGGATCACACAGGCTTGATGGCCTGTTATTCCATGCAACTGGTGCAAGGGAGCTGAAACTGTTGCTGCGCGAAACGTCGACGTTGAGTATACGGCAGGCCGCTAGGCGTGGTAGCACTGATAGTTTGACCATATCGGAGATATGCGACGGTCCGCCGGTAGAGATGACGTTCAAGACGATGAGGAGCATTTTTTACTGTAGCCGCTTTTGAGTAGGCACCCAGTGGAGTTGTCGGAGGATCGGACTAATGTGTTCGCGTCTGTTTGATTGCGACACTATCCAGGCCGCGCAGTAAGCATTTAAAATCACAGAATAGTACCAAGGAGATATGTTTATGTATATCGACTGTCTTCATCATTTCAATTTTAAAGCACGCACTGTACAACATACATGCATTATAATAAATTTTGCTTTGCTCCTTCGGTAAACTGTTGCTGCCTTATCCGCTTTTGCAATTCTGTGGGAAAGTGCAGCCCTAATGGGTGATGTCCTCGTCACGCCACCGCTACGATAACAATAAATATCACATAAACAATGTAATTTCTATGTGTACTGTGTTGAACTGCGATTTATGTCGTAGCATAGGTGGAAACCAAAATAAATAGCGCTATGAGCAAAAACAAATATCTTGCCCAATATTCGCAGCTAGGCACCAGTATCATAACATTCAAATAACCCTGGCTTATCCGATTTGTCTCCAGGCTTAGCTGCTACGTAGCTCGGTTTGGCGCTTCAACTGAAATATCTGCCAACACTCGGATTTTCTCTTTTCACTGTCAAAAAGCGTTCTTGATTTTAAAGTTCTATTAACTATTTTGAAGTATTCATGTTGCAATATCATTATTTATATTTTAATAACTAATCGAGTGCCTAATAACTGTAGCTTATCTTATCGCCGAGGTGCTGAATTCTGAGTGTTGAATATGTAGCTTATCGAGATGTACGCACTATTTTGAGCATCATCTTACATAATGAGCTGCATATCAACCATCTAGCTTAAATATATAAGGAGATATACTTGCTTATTGTGCATTTAGTGCTTATACCGCCATAAAGGATAAATTTCTCCACAAAATGAAGATAATAACACCCATAAGCTCGAGCGGTTTAGATCTTGCCGTTTTACTGTATTTTTATGTTTCGTAGGCCCATTCAAAATCAATTTTTACCCAAATCCTACACCAGCTTGACTGCGCAAATTTGTCATAGTTATTAGTTTTCTATACTTGCTACATATTTTACTACCTTGAAATCATGTAAAAATAGTGTTGAATACAAGAATATAAGGCATTAGTGTCATGAATTTCATGGAAATTTCTTAACTTTATGCGTACATGTGGTCCTACAATTGCTGTGGCATAATAATTTGTTCGAAATTTCACGCTTTAAAAGAGAGGCGTGCACGAATTTTGTTCTACTTGTTTCTAGTCTAAAACAGTAGTAGGAGCCCTTCTTTTCCATAAATTTGCCTTTAAGAGCTATCGTGATTCTAGGTGTATATATTAAAAACTCATAGGCCACGCTGTCTATTTCTTCATAAAGGTATTTAAGTGTCACTACCGGATTATTTTTAAGTGGCTTTTTCCTGTGGTTTGATAGTTAAATAACGTAGCCTTTGTTGTAGGATATGGTTTCTAAACTTTCTACGGGATGCTGTTGTGTTGGTTGACTCGTCAGTATGATCGATGTTGAGACAAGCCTGATAAGTTGTTTATTACGCCGCAATACAGGGTTGATAGTACCACAGTAATTTGGCAGAAATAAAGCACTATATTGCCTACTTTGCTCGTAGCAATAACCTGATCTAAAAGCGATCTTCAGGCACCAGGTCTGAGAGAGACGTTTTTCTTCCACAGTGCCACTCACTACTAAGTCAGTTGTCATGAAATCGTAATCAGGCAGTTCGCCGTACTCTTCGCTTCATCGTTGATTATTATACGATTTCGGTTGAACTGCCATTATACTGTTCCAAGTAAACAATCTTCCTAATTACTGTCACACCGAGATGATAGTATTCATGCTTTGCTTTTGATTAATTAATGAAATTATTGAGTTTTATACGCTAGAATATTATATTCGTTTTCTAACAACTGGTCTGGTCTGATGTCATAATAATAATAATAATCGTATGGTTGTTGCTAATATGCTTCCAATAATTATAGTATTTTCGATTAGTAATTTCACTTAATTTTATTTTGGCTTTATTCCTTGCAGTATATACCGAGTTAAGTCTTTTATTTCGACTTTACTCGACCAAGTATGTTTCAAGCGGCTTTTAAATGAAGTGTACATAGTAACACATGAATTTTATGATTTTTTACAAATTTTATTCAAGATTAATTAACAAGATGACATTTTTGCTAATCGAAAGATGACATTTTTGGAAGTTCGTTCGGGTTATCCCGTGCCAGCCCAAAATTGCTCAATTTTGAAGTTGCAACAATAATTTTGGTACCATTCAACTGAGACCGGATTGCAAAAATCTCTGCTTCAGTCATATTTCAGAACTTATTTCTGGATTATCGCAAGAGGTTTTTGGCACCCAAAGTTTTCAAATAATTTCATTGAATGCATAATTTTATTTACCATTCGAACCGCCTTGACGACCACAGTCGGATGATTCAAAATCAATCCTACAGCTTTCACATGAATACATTATCTTATCACTGAAGCAAAAAATGTCGAAATTAGTCGAAATTTAGTTTAGGCTATGCATCGATTCTTTAGCATATATAGTAATTTCTAGGAGAGAAACCACAAATACGTTACAGGGGATTTGTGAGTGAAACGAAGAGAAACCATAATTTACACGGCTGTTTATTCTACAGATTAAGGGGAATTCCGTCTTTTTCATGTTTTTTCCAGTCGGACCTAGCGGTTTAGTGATACCTTTTCGATGGTGTTTTTGAGTCCCCCGTCTGGAACGTTTTTTATTTTTCCAACATCTTTATAGGTGCGCGTGCACACACCATTTGAAGATTTTGCAATTTTGTTTTTGCTTCCCCTGGAAACTGCGTTATCGACACAGGGCTGTCATCATGCCTATTAGATCTTTTCACGCCGAAGATTAAAAAAGTGGGCGATATGGGCCCAGTATCGCTGGCACAAAATTGGGCCAAAATCCCTGTCTTACACATGATGTACAAAGTATAGGTGTCTTGATTGCAATTATTTTTACATTTCGGGGTAAAACTCAATAACGCGGTGAGATATGAAAAAGTCTTCGGCATTTCATTTGTACGTCCCGCTTGTGTCTGCACTACAAAAACAAATGTAATATTCCTAAAGTAGCACACAGACATTTCACCGACTGACGCAATTCGTGTGCAAATATGTATACCTCAAGCGCTCGATTCCTGTTACACTATCTATAGCAGCTACCTGTAAACATTACCATACACATCAATTACTGTGTTTATGATAAAGTGGAACATAAGAGCATGATCAGGGTTAATCTATCCACTAGCTTCAAAAAATTTTCTATCGAATGCAAAATTTTTCGAGCTCAAAAGCGCATTCTTCCACCGCAATGTCTTTCTTCAGTACAGTACACCAACCCCAACACACCATAGAATATCGTACTAAATTGAAAACAATAGAGCATTTTTCCACCACAACGACCAACGACATGTCTCCAGTCCATTAAGCAAATAAATGCATTTGTCAAAGCAAAACCAATGCCGTAACACATTACCTCGGTATTTCATTATTACGTAATGTAAGATCATTTTCACCCGACAGCGTTGTTTCAATTAGTCAATTGAGCACGCACTACCTAACGTTATGTTTTCCCAAGGACATTTTTGTCAGGGGTTTTTTCCATACTGTAAAGGACATTTTCTCTACATAGTTAGGTAACTAGTGAAGCTCGCTTGCGTGCCAGAATTCGAGTGGTGAGAACAATCCCCCGAAGCAGAAGTGTGAAAAATATTTGCCACACAATATTCTTGAAAATCGCATTGAGCTTGTCGGCCCAGAAAACCCCATATCCGACACTAAAACCAACAATAAACACACATTCAGGTGCTTTTCCCACGACTTGTCACCAAAAATTTCGAAAACGTCATTTTTTTATGCCAAGTATGAACCAGATGTGTAAAAAATATTTGCCCAACAATATTTTTAACACTTGCAATGAGTT
The DNA here is from genome assembly GCA_030248225.1 of Trileptium ribeirensis. Classification (NCBI taxonomy): domain Eukaryota; kingdom Metazoa; phylum Nematoda; class Enoplea; order Enoplida; family Thoracostomopsidae; genus Trileptium; species Trileptium ribeirensis. The sequence goes on from JASANE010022891.1 coordinate 34,425, forward strand.
TATATGCCCAGAAAACCCCATATAAGACACTAAAAGCAACAAAAAACACACATTTAGGTGCATTTCCCACGACTTTTCACCAAATATGAAATTTGGCGCCAACTATAAGCTAATAGACTCCAGATTGGGAAGTAGTTGAAAAACTTGTTATATATCATTGGAAAACCCTGATAAAGCTACATGGAATAGGCCCATTAGTTTGCGGATAACTCGTGTACTTATTGAGAAAAGTCGCAAAAACTGGAGGGGGTGCCCGAAAAATGGGCCAAAATGACGTCATTTTGCCTCATAACTTTTCTCACGGCAAAAAATTCAAAAATCGGGCTCCGTCACTACACCTAAATCGACCATTCCGGTTCGAATGACCGATCGGTTTACCTCATCAAAATCCGCCCAGCCATTATCGAGACCTAAATCGTTACACATTACCTAGACTAGACTACACCTAAATCGACCATTCGGTTTACCTAGACTACACCTAAATCGACCATTCGGTTTACCTCATCAAAATCCGCCCAGCCATTATCGAGATCCAGGTGCGACACAGAGACACACATAGGCGGCGATCTCCGGGGGGGTGGGGGGTGACACCCCCCAAGGAAATGGAATCGGGGGTGCAAGACAGGCACACCCCCCAGAAAATTTAAAAAATTTTTGTCCGCTGTATGCTATATAATATGTTGACGTCACAAACTTTCCTTGTTAGCAGAAAGTGACTTAAAATATAATTAATTCTGTGACGGTTGAATTTTTTATTTCAGTTATTATTTGATTCATAAATCCATTTAATATTAACTACTTACTTTACACATGGCCTCCAACTGTCATAGCCATGGGCGGCGATCCCCGGGAGTGGGAGGTGACACCCCCACCCAGTCTGGGGGTGCGGCACATTCATACACTCCCATAAAATTTACCACTAGTAGACCGTAATACACCCCAGGACAGGTCACCCACCAGTCACGAAAATAGATCGCCGCCCCTGCACACACACAGACAGGACCCCCTCAACCCCCCCTCCAGAGCCACTACACGGTGGCCGAACCGCCGCGCGGGTCGTCCCTTGTGTGATGGTGAGAATTGTGTGTCGTATGAGTGTATTGATTTGCCTAAGTTAGGACGCGCTTGTAGCCTTAGTGAATTGTTGGAAGATGATAATGGAAGTGATGTTGATGTAATTGAATGCTACTTCGAACCGGCGAAGTACGCTACTGATGGACTTGAGGTGACTTTCCCGACCTCATTGGCAAGGGGTTCCACGGTCATTGGGTCCTTCCTTGATGCTGACCGGGGCCGCCCTTGTCACCCGTACCCAAGTAGAGGTAGCGACGGGTTCGCGGCCGTTCGCGCCGATGAAGCGGGTATGATCGTTGGGGCTGAAAGTATTGCCAGGGGTCTGCCCAGGTACGGGGATGTAGATGGCAGGGTGGCGAATAAAGACTGTCCACTGCATTGTGAGGCTTCCGTCGCGCCCACCGTCGTTGAAGCGCGCAACGACGTGACTTGCAATGAGTTAAGTTTTTTCAATGAATCTTGTAATGAAATCAGCGTGAAGGATAGCGCTGAGTGTGTTGAACTTGTTGAAGCTGTTGAATTGAAGGAGTCGAATGAACTCCTATATGAACGAAGCGGGACCGCAGCGAGCGATGCGAACTATGTCAGCGAAGCGAAAATTTGTAATATAAGTCTGGGTACCCAACCGGAGAATGATTACCGTGGAAATGAACCAAAGAATGAGCTTGAATACGGCGTGACCGTCGCGCCAGATGGACCTGATGATAGGCATGATGAGCGCAGTGACAGCGAGATAGACGAGGAGCGTCTATTAAGCGATGAAGAATTTTGGGCCAACTGGGTGGATCCGAATGCCGACTGGTACCGACGCGAACCCAGCCCTGACGCACGAGAGTGGCATAGTGAAGGGGTGTGGGAAGGGCGTCGCGAAAACAACAACGAACTTCCGCGTGCACCATCGGATGACGGTATCGACTTAAGCCTGCGAGCCAGTCAATTGTCTATACGCTCCGAGGAAGGAGATGGTGCTGTCGGAGAAAGCGATCTGAGTGAGAGCAGCGATAGTGGCAGTATCGCTACGGGGAGTATGCAAGAGATAAGTTCGGATCCATTGGTCGGGAATGTTCGTGGAGACCCTATCGAAGGGACGCCTAGTATGCGCCTGGGTAATTTAGGTAGCTCCACTGATACGTTAGCCGACATCTCTAGCGATATATTGGGACCCGTCGAAGAGGCGCCTAGTATGCCCTCGGGTAATTCGGGCAACCCAAATGGGACAGGTACGACCACTGAGGAATCCGTCGAAGGGAGACCATGTATGTCCCCGGGTAATTCGGAGGAATCAGTGAGCGTGATTAGTGAGGACTCGGACGTTTGTATGGGACAAGAGAACTTGCTTAGCTTTGTACGGGAAGCTAACGATGGAAGAGTACACCGACTTGACGAGCAACTATTGGACATGTCTGGACTTTGTCTTCCCGATAATATGCCGATCGAACTTGGACGAGTTAGAGCAACAACGGACGCTGAACGTACCCGAATCCTCGGGACTGACACATTGTTCACTATGTCTGCGGACCATACCGAGACCGCCGCTTATCAATTCCCTCGCATAAAATTGACTGAGGATGCGCGTACCGAGTCAAC